>NTHP01000008.1:2452512-2468717 GCA_003416845.1 Oplegnathus fasciatus
GTAAGATCAGACTGTTATTTCTTTCTAACATAACCCTGTTTAGCTGCTTAGTTTACGTACTTGTTTGTATTTTCAAGTAGTATGTTTTCACTTTTAATGTTATGGGAGAAAAAGCTTTTACATCGATGTGTGTTGTAGGCTGGGGTTGCTGGAGAGGAAACTTTCCCAAAGCAGGTCAAATCTGCTAGGTAACGCTAAGCTTTGATAGCATCCAGGACCGACCGATGGCAGGTGCTAACGGTGGATGGGGCTTTTTCTAACGTAATCTGTGACCCCACAAAAATGATGTAGCTAATGATGTGCTCCTTGGCCTTGAAAGTAATGCTCACTTACTACATTTCAAACACTTTTTCATCAAGGTTTTTGGAACTTAAGTGTCTATAGAGAGGATCCAGACACTGGAATTAAGTCACTCTTGTAATGTCTGTGTATTTTGAGAAAAAAAATGTAACTTCAATGGTGAATTTAAATTACTGGAATAAAAACAAAGGAGTTCCCCGGACGAACAATGGGGATTAGTGATTGGTCGTTAGATAAGCACATTCACAGCATTCACGTTTCTGTCTGGCTGCTGACTGGTTGTCCGAACGTGCTGCTACTCTCCTCCACTCACTGAACACAGTCAGTCCAGAGAGCCACAGTCACATGAGAGCACATTCACTGAGAAATATTGGCAACTCCCTTCAAGAAAGAAGAGTTGAGGTGGCCCCAAAACTCGCTTGATTTGTCACTAGGTGCCTTTTTAACAAAAAATAAATAAAAAATCGCTAAAGGGATCTTAAAAGTCATCAAATCTAGTGAGAAAGTCGCTAACACTGCTAATGATAGCTAACGCTAGGCCATCACTGCAGCTGCTGTTACTCATTTTTACTATGCAGAAACCCAGAACAAATGACACAGTAATTATATGCATCCAGTTGAGGTAACTTTAACATTAACTGGCTCAAGATACAGTGTTAACAGCATTGGATGGTATCCATAGCAACAAGCATCATCCTGTCCCCGGTACAGTAGGCAGCAGTGAACTCTGAAGTAAGGCGCAATCTAAAATTATTTTATATCTATGGGTTAAAACAACTTTTAATGACAAAATGTTCTTTTTAGCTGCCCTTCTTTCTTTCTCTCCCCTTGTATAACAGACACGCAAACGCACACATAAAATGGATTTGATTAAGAACAAGTGGCTTAGCTTCATTAATAATCAAGAATAAAAGTGAGAGGGAGCGAGGAATGTCACTGCATTTAAATCTTCCATTTGCAAGGTAATGTAATTAGCAGGATAAATTACAATAGGCTGAATATTTAACTCCTGCAAGTCTGATTTAATCTACAGCTTGACAATTAAGTCGCATCAGAGTCGTTTTTGAGCTGGAGACGCAAGGTGAGTCTAAAAAAGGTTCTTTGCTGTCCAGAATGTAGTAAACACTGTTAAACAGTTGCCAGGATCCTGATTTTCTGAGCTCATATTATTGAGTACAGTTTTGGTTAGTTCTTGTATTGGTGCACCTGCTCTATTGCTTTCTTCCTCCTCTAATACAGTATGCTGTGGCTGCGCTCTCTTGTTTATCAGCCCTGTGACTCTAAATGTTGTGTTTACCTGGACAAGCAAACTTCTTTTTCAATGACAGAAAAATATGTTGTGGTATATTTCTTCTTTCTTCTTCTCCATTTCTTTAAACAAAAACAGTAAATTTATTGCCTCAAGCTTTGATGAAGTTTCTTCTTCTCTTTTCTTCAGGTCCACTTATTTCAGTAGTACTGATACTATTCTCTGTGAGTTCTTCTATGAAGTTGATTAGGTTAATATTTTTCATCCATAATTTTGCAATTTCTCACACAGTAAAACAGTTCAACAGGGGCACTCTCACTTTGTTGGAAGACTGTACATAGAGGGATTGGGCTTTGTTTTTCTAAGCACAGGAAAAACTGTTGCCAACAGAGGCGACCAGACCGCACAAAATTGTTGACAGTGGTCCAAATCTGGTTGCCTTGGGCAACGGAGCAACTGTTACTGTCAAGCCCTGCTGTGTAAGTTATTCAGGGTCATAGTATGCTTCCTGGCCTCTACATGAGATGGCTGATAAGATATTTTTGACCAAATTTTAGCCATAACACAGCCATAAAAAAAGAGTTTGGTCACAGAGGAAAACATTACTCCAGCTCTAATGCTTCAGCTTTCTGGACTATATCTCTTTATTGTGGATTCCTTAACTGGAAGCCTCATGATTGGGACTCATTGCTGTAAATATGGCTCGCATGAGCCAGGTCAAAGGGTTACAAAAGGATACTGATTGCTGTGGACTATAAACTTAAAAAAACCTAAACCTGTATCTTATGATCACTCTAACTCAAAAGAAACAAATTAGTAAAACACTTATTAAAGTAAAGTAAATTAGTGAGCGCAATTCTGTAAATATAACAAGGTAATGGAAGAAGTTGTTTCAAAAAACTTTCTTAAATTAAGGTGGTTAGTGCGATACAAAACAAATCGTTTAAATACCAACTGAAATTAAATTGCATGCTTTTTTTTTCTTTCCTCTTCTACAGCACTCATACTCTGTAAATCACTTGTCCTGTGATCTGATCTCCTTTGAGGAATCAGAAACCAAAAGGGAGAGAAATACACAAACACACATACACAGCCAATGAAATCAGTAAAAGTCCAACTAAAATTACATGGTATTTTTTTTGGTCTGCTACAGCATACATATCTGCCCTGTAAATCAAGTGTCCTGTGTTCTACTTTGAGAAAAATAATCAGAAACCAAAAGGGAGAAATTTATTTTTTTTGGCTTTTGGTTTCACAATGGCGCCCCCTAGTTTTGCATTAATTCGATAGAATACCGTTCCAGCATCCGTCTACATAGATGGAGACCTTATTTCAACACAGCCAACAAGATCTTGCATGAAGCAGTAACGTCAGCGTTCCATCATCGACAGTCGCACTGCAGCCAGAGAGCAGCCACAACCTTTCAACAACAACTCACATTAGCTTCACTTAACACCTAACCTACAAACATGAATGCACGTCTTGTCCTGCACCTTCGCTCATTGAACGAGTGATCAAACAAACATTCACTGGGGAAAATTACACTGCAACGTCAGTTTGTAGTTAGCTAAATAGCTGCTCAGCTGCAGGACATTAACGAGCATGTAAATGTACCTGCAAATGTCACTTTGTCTCTCGTTCCCCTGACGGGGCTCAGCCTGCCAGCTGCTGTCAATCAGACGCAGACATCGACACGCCCCTTCAGCCGGCTGAGATGAAAAGGAGCATTTCTGATATTTCCCAAACACCTTCTTTTGCAGGTTCGTAATCTCAGAAAAAGAAAAAGTCTTTTCTGCTGAGATAGGGTCACTGCAGAGGAGTTGAAGCAATGATTCAGACATCAGTCTCACACATGTCCTCTTGAGTTTGATTTTCCTTCAACAACTACCCATGGTGAGGAGATGCTGGAGAATAAAAAAAGCTCTTTTCCATGCAGTGACAGCCATTTAGGCAGCCCAGATGAGAGTGTAAACACAAATCTTTGAAAATGATATTTGTCAGAAAGCACAACCACCTGCAAACAACAGAGAAGATGTCATTGTCCAATCAAACATGATGACTTCAATTGAGTGTGTCAAGGCAGCTCCTTCAAGACTGACCATTATGTCAACAACTGGATGGCACTTAACACTGAGTGCCGTCTACACAGAGATGAAGCTCTATACTCTTCAAAGGACAAAGGAACTGAGCAAAGGTTGCTATGGTGGAAAATAAGATGTGCTTGTGTCTCCTATCTTGTTTACAAGTTTACAAAGACACTATTTAGCGTAATTTTGGCATAATTTGGAATTAAAATAAACATGTTGTTCCCGTCTGCGGAGCACACCTTGTCTTATCCTGCACAGCCTGAAGATGAACCTAAGAAAATGTTTGCATTATGTAACTTTGTGAAGCTACCATTTAGCCTCGAAAACACATGAAAGCACTCAATGACTCACAAAGATCCGCGCTTTCAATTACTTCTGCTGTACTGGTTGTGTTCTTGTTCATGTCGTATGACTGGTTGTTGCTTTTTCCCACATCTAGGAACATTGCCTGAAGGCGAAGTCACCCCTTTCAGAATAAAGCTTCCTGTTTGGGCCCTGCAATATATTTTAAAAGTGTATCTTGAGAAGACCCGCATGGTGGCAAAGTGACATGAACTGTCAGGAGTACTTTTAACAAGTTATTCATTGGCTTTGCAGGACTCTCAGCAGGAAGTTTGGAAATAATTTCTCACACTGTGTAGTACACATGCATCCTCTCACTGTTCTGAGTCCTCTGAGTGCATGAGTTCGAGGCACTTCTGCTTACATTAGCAAACTTTTCGTACACTTGTTGTTTAGGCTGTTTGTGAAGCCCTGCAGCGGCAGATAATCACAGTACCTGTGCTTGCCTTCGCCAACTTCTCCAAGTCATTCTAAGTTCAAACAGTGCCAGTGATGCCAGTCATCAGAGGCTTGAGGCCGTCTTCAAAGGAGGGGGGAGATGCTAAAACTTGTTCAATATGCAAGCCACGGACTGTGTTCAAAGACAACCACTGAAAATTACACTTTAATGTTTACTGTTGCAACCATGTTACCTGCTTTACATATCATAAGCCCTTTGTAGCAATGTTATATGCAACAATACTGATCAAAGCAGAGTAGGCAACTTTTCAAATCCTGCCTGAAAATTGAAACAGATGATGATCTTTTCCTCCACTGTAACAAAGCAAACAATAAGCCACGGGTTTCAGCATCACATTGAAACGTGTTTATCAGTTTTATAAACATGTTGTAAGTGTAATACTACTTGGCTTTTGCTACTTTGCATTCTGCTATCAGTGTTACCCACATCACACACTACAGGAGCCCCTGCAGATTTAGCCAGATTTTAATCGTGATGGGATGAGCCCAGCTGTTTGAAGTCAGATGGGGAATCCTCTCTTATTTGGTGCCAGATCTTCTCTGCTGACCACTTGCACAAAAATTATGTGAAATAAGCTTGGATCAAACAGTGGTTTAAAGGCCTACATTGGTGGTTTGACTCCATTAAATGCAAAACATATATACAATGCAGTCTACATCGCTGTCAACCATTTTCCAAAGCATACTACAATGTCTTAGATCTCGGCACCATTTAAACAACCACAACAATGGAGCGCACACACCCGCGGGAGAGATTGATAGACTTTTATTTTGAGATTGGCCTCAAATTTAAAGACATATAATCAGTGCTTGGCAGTAGGCACGGTTTTCACATAAGTGAGAGACATCTGAAGAGAATATTTCAGAGAATACTCTCATCGAAAAGCGAACTCTGAACTGACTGAATTCTCCTCCATGACTCTTTTTATGTCTTTGTCTTAATCGGTTGCATGTTTTCATACACAAAGATCTTTACACACAACCTTATCAGAGCTGAATATTTGATGACTATAGTGTTATACATTTGATGTAGTCTTGATTTGGGTGTTTACAGTGTCATTTACATTTAAAAGGGTTGCAAATCTAGTTCTTCAAGTAAATTGTAGCACACCATAGTCAATTTTAATCACGTAAAATGTAATTTCCCAACAGCAAAAATTATGGTGAGTGAAAATGCTGAGTGGCTAGTAACTTTGGAAAACCACTAGCCACAGTGGCTGGTGAGCAAAAAAGTTAATGTCAAGCCCTGCTTATATGTATTGTATTGTATTTTATTGTATATGATCTTATAATTTTTGATTTGTTGCTATGAAACTGTTTAAAGCTTCACAAAAAAGTCCCATTTACAGTACCTTGCAATTTTGTTAGAAAGTCAATAATCCTCTGTGGAAGGACCAATAATCAATTGATTTATTCAGTGGCTGGTTTACTTTTGAAATAATAAATCAAGTGTGTTTACTTTAGAGTCATAAGCATGTGTTGCAAAATGTTGTATACAGTATGTAAATGACTGCCAGGCCTCCCGCCATGGTCCAGATGTAAATTCCATGACTTTCCATAGCTAAACTGGAGCGCTTCCATGACCTAAAAATTTGTATTCCTTTCTAATTTGTTAATGTTGTTCTTCAGCTCAGGAGATCTGAAAAGGGGGCAACAACCTGGTTTCCACTTTGCAGTTGGGCTGGGTGAGAAAAACACACGACAAACGTTACTGACTACAACAAATGTCTGGTACAAGGTGTCAAACACATTTTGGCCCTACTCTCTGTCTGAGAAACACCTGTCAAAATTTAGGGATATCAAAAAATTCAAATGCATTGTGAAGGAAACACAGGGCATGTTGGGGGACTGAAGGAGACGGACTACCTACATGGTCCCGTGGTAACCAGGCAACAACCCCCCACAAGCTCTCAAAAAAACTAGCAGCCATATGTCAGGGTCAAGAACGGAGGAGAAGACAAAACAAGATGTTTTTTTGATGCTTTTCGTAGACATTTATGTCCAAGAATAGATGTATTGTAGCAGTTTAGACTGAAAGTAACTCCATAAACCAGTTTCTCAGCTTTTATAGTGTCTTTTTTCCAGCACATTAGACAAGATTTTTAGTCCTGATTATGTTTCCATTGTTGCGAAAGCACTGCTCTTTCCATTCCCTTAAAGACTTTCTTCTCCTGAATGGATGTCATTTAAATCTTTGCTTCATAACTCTGACAGGCAGCTGTCCCAAACTGTTCTTTTATAGCAAAAAAAAGAGCTTTCACTGACACTGATAATGTGGCACAATTATCTCACAGAAGAAAACAGACTTAAGCACATTTTTTTGTTCAAATTAGAGCCAATATCTTTGTGTGGTTCTCATAAATGGCATCTAACAGAGAACCAATTGTTTCAGGCAGTGTTTTATTTTCACTTAGATAACACTGGAGGTTTAGTTGATGACAATTTCTGCCTAACATCATTAACAACAATATGAGAAAAATGAAAAAGCGTCAAAGCAAGAGGGTGAAGCTTCCTCTGCAAGGAAAGAAGCGGTTGACATCAGTAAAAAGCAAGACAGTAATTTCCCATTTCTGTGATGCTAAGCACCTCTGCCAGGAGGCTTACTGTCAACATCTTCTCACACCAATAGGAAGTAGAGCAACTGAACATGTTAATTATTTATCGAGCAGCAACTGCAGACTTGGAAAATGCAACAGCAAGAAAATCATCTTGCACTTGAGGAAAGAGCGGATGGATTTGTATCGAAGAGCAAATTAAACATGGTCGTTAATTTCAGCTGGTCAGGTAATTAAGGAATTAATAGAGGTGAGGTGACCAGGAAATGAATGATTAGCACTAATTATCGAGAAACTAGCAATAGCGCCAGGTTTCGGACTAATTTGCAGACAGGAAATAAAGAATCACATGAGTCAACTGTTTTTCTTACCTGTGAGCCTTTTCCTGAGCTGCCAGCAGAAAAGTTAATGTGAACTGTAAGAATAGAAAGAGAAAAACAATATTACTTAATGATACAAACAGCAATGAATCCTTTTAAACTGAACCATAAACTGTCTCCTTTTTTTTCTTCAGGTTGGATCACTTCTCTATCTAAAAGCTGCCATGCACAGGCAAGACTAAAGAAAACAACCTGCTTTGTTTTTATATTTGGAAACCAAAAAAATATTTAAAAAGATAACTCAGAGCTTAATCCCTTCGTGCTGAGTCTATGTTGGATCTCTGAGAGCACCATTCATCTATCCAAGTTTGTAATTAGAGCCAGGAGAGCTCCTATCCAATTACATTGCCATCGATTCTGAGACAAGAAAATCTTCGCAGAGAGAGATTCCCAGGATTTCAAATCAATATATCAAAAACAGCAGTGTCCCTGAGAATGAATTTCTACAGCAGTTTATATTAAATCAGAATGCCTGCACTCCAACACCAGTCAGCTTTAAATCTGACTTTAATTAGGTGATAGAACCAAGAAAGAGTTAAATTTCTTTTACTGACTCACTGCAGCAGCCATTAAAGGGTAACTGAGAGTGTTGATTAAAACCTAAAAGCAGCAGATATGTTTTCTAGGAACAAGCTATAGTGTAGTAATATCCAAGATACACACAAAAAGGTCCACTATAAAAGGTCTGTATTTCATAAGATGGATACAATCTCTGTGACTTTGTCTTTATGACCCAATCTGCAGTAATTTGGTCAGATTCCATCCATTGCAAGGGAACCCTCTTCTTAAATTATTCAAAGAGCTGAGTTCACTTCAAAACACTTCAGTGTGTAAAGCCTGGAGTGAAGCCACCAGTTCAGAACAAACGAACAATGTAATGAACCTAATTATTTGAGTCATGAAAGCATCAAAAAACAACAATGGATGCAAGCCAGTTTTCAAACAGTCCAAATTTGCCAAGGACGCCAAAGGAATATTATTTTTCCATGTTCCTTTCAAAAAGACGACATACACGGTGTCTTTAAAAGATCAGAAAGTACCCACATTAAGGTAGGTATCTACCGATTTTCACAGAGAGATATATAGAATTTTCAAAAGGGAGAAGATCTTATTTTCACACACAATTTTTATCTTTCCTGGCATCAAAAATGTCTTTTGTTTGTTGCTGCAAAAGGACACAGATAGGAGTCTTCTTGTGATGAGGCCAGCCCAGAATATGCTTCCAATACGAGAAAGTAATGAGACAAAAAAGGGAGAAAACAGTGGAGCTGCCGATTATCTTTTGAAATAATAAAAAATAAACAGAAACAACACAGTGTTTCTGCGGCAAGCAGTGTCTTATTAAACAAATTTCAACAGAGATTTCTGCATTTTCAAACAAAACATCACCTGTTTAATATTTAGAACACTGAATAATATTAGTAATAATATAAATAATGATAGTGATAATATCATTGATTATTGAATGAGCTGTCAAGCTCAACCTTTAAGCCAACATGGACAAGAAGTTATAAAATGGCTCAGAATATTGTAAAGTTTGAACATCTACAGTTCCAGATTGTTTTGTTGACTGCTGTCTCCAAGGGCAAGAATGAACAAATTCCTGTTTTTAAGCACCTAATACATATTTTTAACAGTTATTATCTTGTTTCTTATCAACTGCTCCTGCAAACACTCCCAGCAAACAAGTGTCCTCTGTAGCTTACATACAGAACACTGCGGCTCCTGAAGAAAAGAAAAGCCTGGCTTGCTGATAAATGGAGCAACTAAACTATAATATAATAACGATTTGCATTAAATTGCCTCCTTTTTTCATCAGCAACAAACCAGCTAAACCAAATCTGTCCATGAATCTTAATTGTCATGTGAAGTTCACAAACATAAAATCTGATCCAGCAAATCATGAGCTCTGTAGAGCGAGCAGAGCGGCTACATTGTCATCTGGCATCCCACTTTCTGCCAGTATTAAAAATGCAACATTTGGCGTGAAACGAAGCTTCCTACAGGAATACATTCAAGTTCACGAAACATTCTGCTACATCTGCTCAAACTTCCCATCTTTTCATGGCTCACCCTGGAGAGGGAGAGGGAGAGACACACGGAGAGGGAGTGGGAGAGAGAGAGAGAGGGGGGTAGTAACTCCCTACATAATGTCAGGAGCGCTGATGGGAGCACCTCCATCTCATCGCCTCCTCAGTCTGCATAATCAAGTCAGCTGTTTCCAACCATGTTTTCAATTGAGCCGCACCGAAGGGAACTTGTTCTCTTTGATTTTAGAAACTCTGGAAATCACTCTACACGCTGAAAGCTCAGAATGGTTTAGCTGAACGCTTTTCAACAATCATCGGAACGTACATTGTCATTGTAATCAAAGCAGCCGTCTGATGCAATTAGCCAGGAAACACTGTGCTCATAACAATGGGAGGGGATCAGGTTGGTATGGGTGCATCTTAGCAGAATTCAAAGAATCTGAAAACAAAGAATACGAGTATAGTGGGTAACATTTACTCAAGTACTGTACTTAAAGGTGTAGTCTATGATTCTGGAGAAAGCTTGTTGATATTTGAACTCAGCAGGTAAACAAATACACCCCTCTCTTCAGTGCTCCTTCAAACTTGCGTGAGTAACACACAGCATTAGTTTGTCCTGTGCACGAGCACGAGTTGTGACATATTATACCGAAGTGTTTAGTGGAAACGCGGCTAAAGTGTCGGTATTTGGCGATCTGGGTTGGTGGCTCTACCGGAGTCGCTCTGTTTGTTTCCTGTTTACAGAGCCAGGGCTGTGTATGAACACCGGACTGTTTTTTCAGTGCACACACAGAACGGAAAGCTAGCGGATCGTGAGGAGATATTCACTGAAATGGACAAAAACTGTTTTGGATTAGAATCGTAGACTACATCTTTAAGTACAATTTTGAGGTACTTGTACTTTATAAATAATGTACTAGTAACTAGTTACTTTTCAGATTAATATTTTACATAAAACACATTTTAAGCTTATAAAAATGTACATAAACAGTGTGTAGTTGTGTCTCCTCATCATGTTTCAGGTGTCCAAAACCTGAAAACAGATTTGTGTATCAAAACTTTGTTTTTCCTCTGTCCTTTCCCATTAGTCACCTCACGACCCCTCAGGTTTATCTGGTGACCCTTTGGAGGGGACCGACCCCGAAGTTAGGAACCACTGGACTAAACTGAACCGAACTGTATATAAAGTAGTTAAAACTAGCTCCACCTCGACCAGCTACAACAGTAAAATGCTGCTTACACATTGGTGCATCAGTATTAACAATCTAATAATGTCAGATAGAATCATATATCAGTCACAGGGAATATTTTACTGCAGAACGAGTACTTTTACTTTTGCTAGTTTAAGTACATTTTACTGATGATACCTTTGTACTTTTACTTACAGGTAGGTAGGAATGCAGACCTTTTACTTGTAATAGAGTATTTTTGCATTGCTGTACTTGTATTTTTTACTTAAGTAAAGGATCTGAATACTTCTTCCACCACCGGCTAGGAACCATTTCCTTCTACAGAACTACTTGTGTATAACGTAAGAACCTTAACAGATTCATAGTAATTAAGCAATGATTTGCTTGTTTGACAGTTTGTAGTTTACTTTCCAATTCATTCAGGATTTAATGGATACAGAGAAAGTGGAAAAAAATGGAGACACCACATGAAAGTACTTTTAACTAAATCACATTAACAAAAGGCAGCTACGCAGGTGTATTATATTAACTTGAATGCTAATTAGTAGTCAGTGTCAGCTTTAAAAGAGCTCTAATAATCACCACGTCCATGTGCGAGTGTTCAAAGCAAAATGAGACAACTAATGGCTTCCAAGAGGTTGAATAGTGAAGAGCCCAAACTGCAGCAGCACTGGTCCCAAAAAACAGTTATTTAATCTGGCAAAGACAATAAAATCTAAAATCATGTTAGCTTCACAATGCTGATATTTATGGTGGGGCTGCCATCCAGAAAACTCTTCTGTGACCAGTGCACAAACATCCCCAAGCAGAGGGCCATTAAACCTGGATTCACCTCTTACCAACCCCTTCTAAAACCATAGACAGCGGCTCCCAGCACTCGAGTTCAAATAAGAACACAATCTGCGTGGCACAAAATGGCGTAGAGTGGCTGGTGAGGACAGTCAAACATTCAGCAAGCCAAAGAGACTCAGAGTTGGCAAATCAAATCAGAGATAAAAGGCGAGTGAATACTGGACTTAAATTCTACTGGTGGTGACAAGGTGGACTCAAATGGGATTCTCGTGTCGCTCTGTTTCTGCCATTAAGGTGTGTTAAAATTTAACACACATTTAACACAAAGTTAACTTTCATCTTGCTTTATTCATACAAATTTGATGGCTGTTGTGTTTTTTGCGGTCCGTATTCACCACAGCATAAGTACCAACTGTACAGAGGTTAGCTGTAGCTGTTGGTTGACTGACCGTGCAGACTGTGCTTGCAGGCCAGTACACCTTTTACGTCCATATTGGATGATTCTGCACCTTAAGATTTACTGTATGTCCAATGCCAATGCAGGAAGCAGTACGTAGTGAAGCGGAAAGTAATAAGTAATGTGTGGAGGTTGCATGGTGTATGGACATGTAGCAAGTGTGACTTTCATGCAGGAGATGGGTGTTCGCTACCTGGCACAATACGTCCAATTGCCCTTCTATTTTCACCAAATCCATGGTCTTTCCTTAAACTTAACCATACCTAGTTACCCACGCAGAGATGTTGCAGAAAGCGAGAATTTAAAAAACATAGTCATTAGATGATATGATAGATTATATGCACTCCTTTGTCCATCGATAGGGTTTGTATGTTATCAAAAACTCCAATTATTTCTGCTATGACCCCTCTCAGTTTGATTCTTGCCTCTGTGTAGCCGCACAGCTCATTGAGAAACATTTTGAACTCATGCAGACTTCTCTTAACCTCAATTTGTTTTGCCTTGAACAAATCCATGTGTTTGCTTCTTTTCATCGTGTGTAATCACTCTCCCTTAACATTTGCTTTGTGTCCAGAACACATTTTAAGAACATGAAAAGTTGATATAGTATATCAAGGTTTGTGACTGAATCAAAGAAGACTTAATACAGCTTTAACCCATTTCTCATTGTTCACTGTTGTTGAAAAATCTGTAAAGGTAATTACAAAATGCCAGTGTTTCTTTCTATAACTCTTTTATAGCACGTTGTGGGGACAGAGGCAGCAAACACAACTATAACAGAAGTAGCTCCTCAAAGAACTGGCACAGATGGCACACAGTTTGCACTGCACATACAGTTGTAATAATGCATCTGACTTGTATTTTTGCTCTGCTCTGCAAACTGTTAGGCATGCAAGAAGAACAGGCTTCATCTGGCATTGTGTCATATTCAATTTAAACTTTTTATTCCCACTCAAGCACAGCCAGCAGCCATCTAGAACCCATATTGGCGACTCCTAACCCAGTTCAAGCTTCAAGTTGGAGTTCTCTCTGGATACTATCTTTTTATTTAAACACAGTTAGCATCCTGTTATCAACTCAGGATGCTTAACGTGCAACATCCTCAGATATTTTGAAAGGAGCTTTTTAATAAAAATATAAATTTACACTGTTAGTGATAGTTAAAAAATAGTTTAATAAGGTGTATGGTGTCTGAAATACCATAAGTCATTAGTTCATTGATCTACAATCTCTCAAATATGCATAAAAACTGGTTTCCTCTCTCGACTGCATGAATTGCAAAACATTCACTACAGTGACCACAGTGCAAACACCAGCTTCTAAATGTTACTGTCAGTGACTGAATACACTGACAGTCATTTTTACAGTTTTATAAGGTGGCTCTGCCAGGAAAAAAATACTATGTTTACAGGGAAAGGGAAAGCATTATTCTGCCTTCAGTGTTGCCTTTGGTAAGTACCACTTAAGGGTAGACGATGTGGATAAAATCCTACATCACAGTACATGTCATTTTAAAATCACAATATCGATATATATCAGGAGCATTTTTATGGGAAATAAATTGGGAAATTGTTAATGGATATGATAACCAGACACGGATGTCTGCTTTTGGCTGATCCAGGAAATTAAATACCTGGCAAGTACTTTATCACGTTGATGCAAAAATCATATGAAAATCCACTGCTGCCAGTCCTGCTAATAGTGGAGCTAAAATCGGGCTAAAAAGCTGATTGACTGTCAGAAAATTCATTGGCAACAATTTTGATAATTGATGCCAAAAAAAGGTTCTGGTTCCAGCTGTACTAATGTGAAGATTTGCTGCTTTTCTTTGGGTTTTGGACTGTTGGTTGTAAAAAAAATAAACAAGTTGAAGTTGTCACTTTGGGATCTCAAATACATTTGACGCTACTTTCTGACATTTCACAGACTGATGACTACTCCTTGGATAGAGAAATGAACGTGATGTGCAGCATTGTCCAAATTGGCCTAATACAACCACCAATATTAAAGGGAGAGATACGGCAAAATCAAGGACAGCAGACAAATGTATATTGTATATTTATATTGCACCCTCACTAAACTTTAAAAGTACTCTACGGAGTTTTTAACTGATTATGAAACAGTCTCAATTTAATACCGACACCTCCATATGACCTACATAAGCAAACGAGACCAACAGCGATAAGTTGGCTTTTTCTATTAGTTTCTAATAGTTATTCTTAATGCCGACCACGGGTTGGATTTTTCCTTAACATCAGACTTAACACTGCTGGGGTTTGCTCTGGCTGAATTCAAGTTGCTTCAGCCGCTAACTGAAGGTCCGTCTCCGTAGCGGCCTCCCGCTCTCCTCCCGGGGAAGTAGTCTCCTTGCAGCGGGGAATGAAATGGAGGGAACATGTAGGGGACCGCCAAAATCAACACAAAATGAAAACTTCCACAGAGCTGCTTTAAGTAATTGAAGTTAAAGTTTTCTAATGATTATTTTTGATACCAAGACCTCCAGTCATCCATTCATCCCTTAGCCAATAGCTGCTCATTAAGGACTGGGTTGCAAATGCACAAAGGAGCCTTTCCCCTCAGCAGCTCCCTTCTTCCTGTGGGATCCTCAAGCACTCCCAGACCAGTTAGAGATACACTGTAATCTATCCAGCACATCCTGGATCTGAAACAGTTTGGCCTCCTTGGATGGCATCTTTACCAGGTGTCTGTTCCACTTCAGCCGGCTCCCTTCAGTGTACGGGAGCCTCAGCAGCAGCTGGACTGTTCAAGTCCTCTTGAATCACAGGCCTCCTCACCCTCTCACCCACAGCGAGGCCGTCCAGCCTGCAGAGAAAACTCGATGTGGCGGCTCATGTCTGCAATCTCACTCTTTCAGTCGATACCAAAAACTTGTGACCACAGCTGACGGTCACAACAAAGGCAGTTGTTAGAGAGCTTTTCTCTGTGGCTGAGCTCTCTCCTCACCATCATCACCCACATCAATCGCACTGTCCTTTTTACTGTCACTTCTGAGTAAAACCCTAAGACACCTCAATTCAGGTGTCTTAGGGTGGGGAGATGGGGGGAGATACCTTTTTTTTTTTGATAAAATGGCAATCTGTAACTTTGCACTTGTTCAGCCTTAGATGACAAAGTAGCAATAACCTTTGAGATGCTGTTTGTTGGTATGCAATGAAAATGCCATTCGTGTTCATCTTTTACCTAAGTGATAAATTTAGACCCAGCAGGTGTAATGAACATTTCTCAGTAGCAGAGGATGAATCATCTCCAACTGCAATAAATGTGCCTTTTTTTAGTGGGAATGTTTGTTTGTTTTTTTACATATTTCAGCTTTAAAAATTGAATCCACAATTTGTGTACAGTATTCTCTCTTCCCCAAATATCGTACATCACTGTAGTATCCCCACATCCACAGTCAAAAGCAGACTTTGTGCAGCAACCACATCTTCCACAATTGAAATGCGGCCCATGTGGACTCAGAGAGAGTGCTGTAGCCTCAAACTTGGAGGTGCTGCTGCTCATCCCGACTGCCTCACACTCAGCTGCAAACCGCTCCAGTGCACATCAAAAATGACAGTCTGTTGAAGCCTCATGGACGACATCATTGAAAAACACCAGAGGTGGTACCCTAATGTCACCAAACTGGACGCTCTCCAGACCTCGGCTGCGCCTTGATGTCGGGTCCATGAATATTACATACAGGAGGGAGCAGACAAGCAGCCTTGTCAGAGTCTGATGGCCAACTAAACGTGCTTGACTCGCTGCCAAACACACAAACACAGCTTTCGCTCATGCAGCAGCAGTGACCCTGGCTCCCCAGACTGCACTGTCTTTCTGACACATCCACAAGCTTGAATAGAGGTTTTTGTTCAATGCGCAGCATCTTCAGGTAAACTGAAAAGCAA
This sequence comes from Oplegnathus fasciatus, assembly GCA_003416845.1. Taxonomy (NCBI): domain Eukaryota; kingdom Metazoa; phylum Chordata; class Actinopteri; order Centrarchiformes; family Oplegnathidae; genus Oplegnathus; species Oplegnathus fasciatus. The sequence goes on from NTHP01000008.1 coordinate 2,468,259, forward strand.
CATTTCACCCTTATCCAGTTATCAAACGCTGATTAAACTGCGACAAGACTCAATTTTTGGATCCGCAACCAGGAACTGAGAGTGAAAGGTGATCCTAAAGGGCATGTGACAACTTTTCTTGCATTCCCAGAGAACTTAGAAATGATGAAAGTCTGTAAAATAAAGACACCAAGCTGATTCTTACATGACAAAAAGCATGATTGGGTGTAAAGTAAGCAGAGAACGGGTGTAAAAAGGGTAAGTGTAGGTTAAAAACTTGTTACCCTCGGTCGAATCCAATTAATAATAAATCGGTGTGACCAGAAGCAATTTCTTGCAGCATTAACATTCATAGATAACTGTTTGTGGTCTTAAAACACAACAGTATTTTATTATTTCCTGTGTTAAGGCAGATGTTGCCCTTTCTTGCTGTACTAAAATATTTGCAGATCCTTGTGTATTCTGGCCTTTTTTTTTTTT
>NTHP01000008.1:2468730-2488521 GCA_003416845.1 Oplegnathus fasciatus
TTTTTTTATTACACGGTGACAATTTTCAGTCCCAGCAAGGCAGGCAGAGTCTCCTGCGCTCAGCATTTATCTTGTTCTGTTCAGGAGGACATCCACATGGAACACCGGTGCAATATTGGCCACTCGCTGTAATTCTCTCCACAGCTGCAGCCACACATTGTCTGCTGCACCCCACCCAATGGACGTGACACATCACTGAATATATTCTGTACGTGCAGAACATATGCACTGACATACTGTATGCAGAGATCTTTAATCTTAGGAGTGAAAGACAGAGCACTGTATGCAAGGTCCTGTAGTGGTTAAAACCTGCTTTTATTCCCGGGAAAATTAATCCACCTGAAATATTTGATATTTAAGCCATTAACTATTTGTCCAATTAAGCAATCAACTCCATGGTAGGAAGTAAAAATGTAATTTATCCACAATTTAACATGTTTCTGCAGCAAATCTAACTAATTTTTAAATAAAAGTACAATCACACTCTTTCAATTGGCTGGTGAGACTGTGGATATGTTTTTTTTTTCCCTTCCTGTGGCAACAAAAAAAGAATAAATCACTGTATGGATCACATAACTGCGCCTGTCGTTTAATCTTCTACTTTTGTTGATAAATTCCCGGTGCACACCCGGAGTGACGGAGGAAAACCTGACTTGGTGAAGCTTACAGTAGCTTCAGCCTGAGGTGCATTCATCCCCGGGCTTGACTCCCAGTAGTGCAGCGCCGATGTGTCAGGAAGAAGCTACTTAACGCCGCTTGTCGCGAGTGGGAACAGATTTCAACAGGAATGCTCGCGGAGAGGGTTTTCAAACCTTTTCCTGTGATTCACTCTGTTGTAAACTTGCAGTCATCGGTCTGCTTAAACCCACATGGCAAACAGTACGTGCAAATCGCCTTTCAACTCCTCAGGAAGTTGAGGCGAATCATGGCTCCGCACTTCTCAAACAGTTATGGAAATACACTCTCAGCTCGTCTCTCCTCGACGCCGCGAACAGCGCTACACTGTCGCTTCTTTCCAAACACACGCTTCACCTTTGAAAACAGGACAAACTGTTTACTGTTGAGGGGGTCATTACGCCCCTCACAGCTGCCTGGTCCGAGCCTCCTGACATGCAGATTAGAAAGTAAAGTGAGTACTTACAGAGGGAGAGGAAAATCCAACAGCCTGCCACTTTGTGCCCGATGTGAGGGTTGTTCGACAGCATCCTGGGAGAGTCCTGTGAGCAGTGTGGAGGTGGCGGAGAAAGCTCGCAGAGCACGGGCTTTCTGACAGTGTTAAAAAAAACAACAACAGGGCTTTTCCTTTTCACAGTTTCACGGAAAACGGGGAGTGGGTTTGTGCTCGGGTAGGAGGCATCCCCATTTTCTGTACAAGGCGCAGGGACGCGCTCTGCTGGCGGGATGAGGTCACTGAGCTCAGCTGACAGGCAGCCCTACCAGATGGAGGCAAAAACACCATCACTTATGCACGCTTACTGCTGCTGCCTTCAAGTGGTCTTGTGAAACTCCTGTTTCTGACCAAATGGACTGTGTAACAGCGTTTTTCTTTTGGCAGTTTTATTAGAAAATATATATACTAGTTGTATAGATTTTTTTCAGACCTGTAACTTATACAGAGAGAACCTTAACGGGGCTGTAGCCAGGATTTTAGAAATACTGAGGTCAGGAGTGAGGCTGCAATGACTGTTTTCATTATCAAGTATTTTTTTGGATTAATCATTTGGTTAATAAATGATCAAAAAATTGTGAAAATGGCCATCTTCATTATTTCCTTGTCTTGTTTTGTCTGATCAAAACCCAAATATATTCAGTTTACAATTAAGAGACAGAGCAAAGCAGCAAATCCACACAATTGAGAATCTGGAACCAGCAAATGTTTGGCATTATGTATTAAAACCTCTACAAGCCCATGGCATGCTCACACAGGTGTCTTTATGTTACCATGTGCTAATGTATCATGAACTGTGATTGATATTAATAATGGCTACATTGCATTTAGGTGTTTTTGCTGACAGTTTTGGATACTACATTTAACATCATTTGTGTTTTTAGTAACACCTGTCTGTTTCCTGCCAGCGGGGTTGTGTCTGTTACGGCATGAAGATTCAGGATAAAAGACACATTATGTTCCCTTCACAGATTTGCTCAGTTATGAAATACATCATTTAAAGGGAATGGTTTTCTGAGGGCTGTAAAGAAGCCGAGAGCTTAAAGATCCTGTAGAAATGAGAGAATTGTTTGAGGCCTGACCACCACTGGCTTGGATTTGCTTTTAAATGATAGCGAAGGAACGTTAAATCGCGCACACTGACTGTCATATGAGCATCATAATCGCTTTATTTTGTATTGTATTCTGCCCTTAAGTGATCAAAAGCCAGAATGTGTGTACTCACAGTACTTTGTTGAAAACACCAGTGCGACGTGTGACAATTTGAGTTCAAGGAAATGAAAACACGATCTAATTCTGCTCATATAATACTTAGATAGATAATCAATCTTTGAACTTTAGTTGTTGACTTGACATCTGTGTTCTGAGACCCATAAATGCCACATTTTGGCAACATGGGTGTTCCACTCTCACAGCTATATATTTAGTTTTCTTTCAGTTGGAGAAACAGTATTTCCGACATCCTTTGAAGGCAGCATTCATTCAGATGCACTTTAACAGATCAGTCTACATTTTTTGACTATGAACAAGACTCTTCCACAGCTAGAAAAAAGAAAACCAAGACAGCATCACCCTGCATTTTTCTCCAGACAGTAAATGAAAGAGCAGATTTGTGGACAGTGACGGTCACTTGATTTTACAGAGACACAGTCAGATTTTCTGGTTTATGACTGCTGGCGGAAGAAGCAAAGTGTGTGCAGTTCACTGTCACTGAAGCAGCTACATGTTTTGTGCGATGAAAGCCTCGGCTCTGTAGTTTTTGGAGAGTTGCTCATGTTCATAAATATTGATACTCTGCCTAAAACTGTAAGAATAACATTGTAATTACCAACAGATTTCAGTGTCTAGGATGGATTTTCACTTCAACATCACTCTGTTTTTCTCCAGCATGGGCGTGACTGAAGCACATGGATTTGTGGAAAGTCGTGACCTATAATTATGATGCTTCCCACCCAGAATATTTCTGGCTTTCACGTTCAAAATGACTCCTTCTCTCTGTAAAGGTGCTTACATTCACTGAGCATTTCCGAATAATTCAGAGGTCCCACTGCTTTGAATCTGTGTGGGTAATTAGGTTATAGGGTAGGGCCAAGTGCTAATAGTTACTGTAATCAAAAAATAAATGTGGTGTGCATAACCTCCCCGGGTTACTCTTGTAATTATTGTTTGTTAACATTAAATTGCATGCCCTCTTTCCCACTAAGAGGAGGAGAAGGAGAGTTCAGGTGTGTGTGTGTGTGTGTGTGTGTGTGTGTGTGTGTGTGTGTGCGTGTGTGGGTGTGTGTGTGGGTGTGTGTGTACACAGGGGATGATAAATTGCAGGTGTTCAAGATCTCCATGGGTATGATTTCTATGGTGGCCCAGCAAAATATAAATACCACAGAGACAATTTACTTGATGGACTGTGCAAAATGCAATTGTATGCACACACAGTACAACACATCCCATTCTCTCGCTTTGTTATTTAATGTCACATTTTATTTTGCTTGCACAAACGTGACTGCGTCTGCCCTCATATGTCTCACTTTCCCCTTCCTCGTACCTAAAATGCACAGCTAAAAGCCCTCTATTCTCCACGGTCACATGTTCTAAAATATTACTAGCCCTATTATTTATTAAATGGTCTTATTAGTTACCTTAAGAGTCTCTGTCCTCTCTATTGTAGCCTAGACAGGTGGTGTTTAATGTGGCAAACTCCAGCGACAGATCGATATCACACTTAGTTAAATCCTTGAAAGTTATAAAGCAGGCAGAGAACAGTGAAAACAAGGGCATTACATACATTGCAATGTTAAACATGATTTGTTCATAAAATACAAATTTGAAAGTATGCAGGCTTTTATTAATAATACAATTTATGCCAGAGCACCTTCACAAGATCCTAGATAGTATATTTAATACATGGATAATACATCACATCTTGAAGATAAAGAAATGTATTATGCAAAGCCATTATCACTGAAAGGATGAAATTCTATCATATTTTCAGACCTAGTTCTGAATAGCTGGCTTAGCAACATTATTCCAGCCAGTAATTCTTCAAAAAATAAAGAAAATGTCTGAATTAATAATAAAAAAAAGTTTTCCTGCATTTAAACTTGCAATAACTCATTTATTGGCCACTAATGGGCAAATGAAACATAATATAAACACAACAGACATATTATCACAATTAAGTTGATAGGGCTTCATATTAGTATTTACAAATCCAGTAAGGATGGAGCAACATAAGAATTTTTTTGAGTGTAAGTCCAACATTCACTCACCTTCTAAGTCTGTTTTGGTCTCCACCAACTCTTGAGGGAAATATCTGGCTCTTTAGCTGCTAAATTGTCCACTATGATCACTAGCTAACTTTGTTTGTGTGCTGTTTGGTGCTGAGCAGGTAGTGCGCAGTGGGTTTTTAGAGCTTTTTCACTGAAAACAGCTGCCTGCTGCACCGGAAAACAACGCTATAAGAGCAGTGAGAGTGAACCAAAGCAGCAAGCTGGGGGCCAGTAAACCAAAACGATGATCGTTAAAAGACGCTCTAAAGGTTGGGTGATAATCCTCTGTGGCTTTGTCACTACGAGCAACCCATTTTACATACAAGAAGACATGTGATCCACTGTTAATATAAAAATATTGGATAAAGCTGCTTTAAGTATTTCAGTATCTGTAAAAAATAAGTACATGCTTTGTTTAAATATTTGGCCAGGTTGTATAATATCTATCTATCTATCTATCTATCTAATAATATCTATGAGCAACCTCATGCTATTGCTTTACTCATTAGTGTCTATTTAAGTCACTAATTTGGTCTATTCAAGTCTCAGGGACTGAGGAAAATGTGCTCTTCCTCGTAAAGTCGTAAATGTCAAAGTTATCATTGCTGCTTTCGTCTAATAGTAACAAGTTCCCAACCCCTTTTTACTTCACTTCATACCAGCACTTAGACCTGGACAGTTGCGTGTTTAAAAATGCAAATAAGAGCAGCTTGAATTTTGTGGAACAGCACTCAGCAAAGCGGGTTACTCAGCTCCTTTTTAAATGCGAGCAGCTGTGGGTCCTGCAAAACTTGTAGAAACCTTCCGGGAGCACTTGTGCAGTCTTACATGGATTAATGAAATCAGTTCAGTTATTGTCACATTCTCTGTTTTAAAACTTTAATTCGTGCATTGCTTTCCTTCACTTGGTCTGTTGTTGAAAAAGTCAGTCAGGTATGATTACATATAGCCCTAATTCTCAGTATTATTTCGTTCTATCTCATTTTTCCTTGCTCTGTCTTTATGGTATTGGATGCAGCAATGACCCAGTTTCCCAATTGTGATCAATACAGTTTCATCTTATTCAGTTGACTCCAGTTCCTCAGTGCTGCTTATGAAAGGATCAATAGAGAGGGAGAGGTCAGGTCTTACATTAGTGTGTGGTGGCTCCACAGTATCAAAGCCTTTCAGAGCGCAGTGGTTCGATAGCTTGTTAGTGTGCCAGACAATTTCATGACGGAGCCTGAAATGCAAAAGAAGACACACTCACTCTAAATATAAATCTGTCACTTTTTAAGCTGAGTCTGGTGTAAGACTTGCATTGCATATGTATAGTAGTCTTTGCTGTTGTAATGGTTATAACTCACCCACTCTTGTGTTCCACTGGGTGAAATATGCTTTTAATCTTCCCCAATGTCTGTGTCACTGATGGATGTTGGAGGAAATCTGAGCTTACTGTGAGTCTCTGGCTGCAATTATGCCGCAAGAGGAGCACACAAAGTTCAGTTCAGTTCAACATGTGGAGGGGAAAAAAGACAGAGAGAGAAACGTACCTTACACAGCTCAGATAATCATTTGTGAAATAATGCAGCTCACCTTTAGTTCCCCTCTATGAGCCTCAGTCTTGTCAGGATTGATGGCATCAGAGAGATGTGTTTTTACATTCAGAATCTCAGGATCTGGCAGACTCAGAGGATCAATCAGAACCTCATAGGGGACAGCAGGATGCTTCCAGGAAGAGGAGATGTGGACGCTCCAGCTCTCAGACTGCCCAAAGGTCCCTGTGGATAAAGACAGAAATTCTCCAATTTAATGTTTTTCCAAATTGTACGGCACGGTGCTGAAGGAATGTGACACAGTCAAAACTGTGGCTTCTTGAAATGTCACAGTGTCTAAATCTATTTGAAATCATTTCTCTGCAGCAGTACCCTACTGTGCAACACACCTCTTACAGACCCACAGACAAATTGAATATTTATTTCTAGTGTATTACGAATCAGTTTGACAAATAACTGCCCAATTATTGCTTATTGCAAGATAGATGATAGATTTTACTTTCATTTTTTCTGTCAAAACTGAAGATCATTAATTTCGTACAAAACACTGATAATTAGGAATACCTTACAAATAAAAATGATGTTACTTATGAATTAAAATGCATCTGCCTTCCAGTTATTAGTTACTGCAGAGAGTCAGTGAGAGTTGCAGTGGATGAACATTATGGCTGGACTACCAACCGGCAAAGGTGGCAGCTGTTTAAAAGGAATAGTTCAACTTTTGGGGAAATATGAAAGTTACATGAGACGTTTGATACCTTCCTCATATCTGTGCATCAAATATGAAGCTACAGCCAGCAGCCAGTTAGCTTAGCTTAGCACAAAGACTGGAAACGAGAGAAAACAGCTAGACTGGCTCCGTCCAAAGATACCTAAATTCACCACTCACCAATTAACATGGTATAGCTCTTTTGTTTAATCTGTACAATCACCAAACTGTAAAATTTGTGGTTTTATGGGGGTTATGTGCCGGGCTGTTTGTAGTGGAACTTCATATGGAACTATTCCTTTAAGGGCTCCGGCTCCTGAAAGCCCCACATTTACTGTGTGGCAATTGGTTTGTGGTAATTACTATATATTTGTTTGTTGCACTGAGGAAAATCACAGTTTTCACTAAAATGCTACAACCTGACTGAATTCCCTGACTCAAAATCTAGTTTTAAGACCTTTATTTATTTAGCTAATATTGTGCTTACATGGTCTATATTCCTAAATGAATTTGTGTTCTTAATAAAATGTAATTGACACACTCTAGACCTGGGGCAAGGTAGTATTGTAGCGTAGGAGTACTGGTTGTTTACCGGCAAAATATAATTAAGCTGCCATGTAGTTTGCTGGGTGCACTGTACTTGATGGGTACTTAAAGGTGACAGGGCACATACACAATACACAGAGAGTGGGAGGAAGGGTGGACCGTAGGGGCCCCACAGCTAATTTTTACCCCAGAGCCCCTTCGTGGGTTAATCCAGCCATGTGTACCGTCCCACCAAAATGAACATGTCCATAAATAACAGCACTTCCACCTTAAGCACTGCACCATGCTCAAGATTAATGTTATTTGCATGAACATTAATAATGTCTAGAATTAGGAGATTGACAGATGCAAAATGACACCCACCTATGAATTCTCCATGCGCACTCCAAAGGCGCACAGTGTAGTCAGTGGATGAGGTAAGCACCACTTGATCAACGTCAACAATCTGCAGGCTGGACCAGAATAAAGAGACATGAGATGAAATGAGAGACGGCATTTCTGGCAGAACACTCTAAATCATCCACTCTGTTGGTGCGTCTGATGGCAGATGCACCCCGGGCACCATCTCACCTATACTGATCGTCTGTTTAAGACCTTCCCACACACAGTCTCTTCTACACTTTGTTTTACTGCAGCAGAAGGAAGTTATGCTGTTCCTGCTGCCACCGAAACCCCAGACTGAGAATGATTGGTTCCCCTAGGAATCTACCCAATGGGACTGTTAAGTATACAACTAGCTAAAAGTTAAGGACACAACCCAAAGTCTAATTGCTTTTCGACTGCAGATATCCGTTAATTTTAAACTTAAGACAAGATGAATTTTTGACCGACCATGACAAAGCGTGGTGTGCATTTTACATACCCAGTAATTCTGCTGGTGTGGGCACGCCAGAAATTTTCAGCTGAATGAAAAAACAAACAGGATTTTGTGATTTTGCATGTTCCGATAGACAGTACCTCTTCATATTTCCACTGTATGTCTAATCAAAGTCAATGGCAAAGAAAAAAAATGCAGCTAACCTCTAGGTGATTTTTGCTCCGGGACAAACTTCTCCACGTTGTAAACATAGATGTAACCGATCTGGTCAGCAGCGTACACCAACGTGTCCTTGTCTGTTTTAGCCAGTTTTATAATCTTTTGTTGGAATCTAGACTGCAAAATGGAAATATAAAAGAACTGCAATTTATATTTCTAAGTAATTTTCAATCACAGCACTGACACATCACCAACTATTCATATTCATTATTTGGCCATGGCTCTCTTCCACTCAATCCAAAAAATAATAAAAAAGAAGGGAATCAAACACTAACATTTAACCATTATCTCCCCTGTGGAAACTAAATGTTACCTTCCCTGCAGACAGACTTAATACATTCCCCCAGATAATAGTCCTCTCCAAATAATGTGATATATAATATAATACAAAATGTGCCAACAAATTGTAGAAACTAATCATGAAGAAATGAAAGTACATTAAAATAAGAGCACCTAAAAACTGTTAAGAGCCATTGTTGCTAGGTAACACAAGTGGGGCATGATAGCGAAGCAAAAATGTTGTTTTTAGGGTTTTTTGTGTGTCTTTTGTGAAAAATATGAACATTTTTAAGTTTTATAGCCTAAAACAATAATTTATGCTTTCTTTAGGAGGATTTCACAGGCTCATGTTTTATTTCAGCTTCATGCCCCCATGTTCACCCACCTCCCAATATTAAGGGCCCTGTTTTGCATTATGTAGCTGCAAGGAAGGTACCTGCTAGTTGTTCAAAAACTAGAACTAAGCAAAGAAACTGTGCACCACAAATGATCTTACTGTTTAATCAGCATTTTTGAAGGTAAGAGAAAGAAAAGTAAAGCTGAGGTTTCTGTCCCATGATATCCAAAGGTGCAACCAAGAAATGTAGTTGAGTTAAATATCTTACGGCTTTGAAGCTCCCCACAAATCGTCCTCCGCTGACAACGTTCCAGAGATTTATACAACCTTTAAAAGAGAACATACATAATCAACAGTGTATTGACAGACATTGTGGAAGGCTGTAAAGTGCAGTCATGCGCTGTAATTAGTGCTGTTCATAACACTGACCCATGGCCCCAGATGACAGGAGAGCTGTAGCCGAGGAAAACTGCTGTAACTTGGAGTTCTTGAGGAAAATGATACTTGGGACACTTGTATCCACTCCTGTATAACAGAAAAAAAAACATCACACAAATGCGATGTCCTGATCACATATATTTGTATTGAATATAGTCATCATTCACTCCGAAGCTCCAAAATCACCTTCAACATTTTGGTGTTCAGCTGGAAGAGGACTGACAAACCGGCACTGTATACGTCCAGAGACCACGTTCCACACTATAATCTCTCCATCATAGCTGCTGGTGGCTAGGAGAGATGGGGGACACTGCGCCACACAAAGGATGTCCCCCTTATGGCCACTTTTCTGAGGAAAGAGAAAAGTGTGAGTCACTCAAAACAACTGCAGGATAAAAAGTTAATCAATGCCAAGTCAAAATGAATTTGCAGTTCAAAAGGCCACAGTAACTCTATTTCAATTTCAGTTACGACCGAGTTACTATGAAGGATTCCTGTCTTTGTTTACACATCAAAATATATGGTGTATTACTTTTCCCATCACTTCAGCATATTTTTAACCAGCTGTGGAAATGTCTTAAAGCTTCAAAGTTTATCTCTTACACTGGCAAGGACCGGCAAAGTTTCTACCGTCTCTTCCTTTAAACCCAAACAGTATATATATATACTGTTACCCAGTAGTAAAGGATATATATATAGCTTAGCTTAGCTTAACGAAAAGAGTGGAAACAGGGGGAAACAGCTAGCCTGGCTCTGTCCAAAAGTAACAAAATCCACCTACCAGCACCTCTAAAACTCACCAATTAACATATTATATCTTGTTTCTTTAGTACAAAAACTGAAGTGTAAACTACAAGTAATTTTGGACAAAGCCAGGCTAGCTGTTCCCCCTTTTTCCAGTCTTTAATGCTAAGCTAAGCTAACTGGCTGCTGGTGGTAGCTTATATTCATCAGACATTTTACAGACATGAGAGTGGCATCGATATTCTCATTTAGCTCTCGGCAAGAAAGCGAATAAGCTTATAGTTCCCAAAATGTCAAACTAGTTCTTCAACCATATCAATTTAGCGTTTATTTAAATGATCAAGGAGTTTGCACACCTCACAGAATAAGCGAATGTCATAAAGGTCACCAGACTGTTAAGCTAAATTAAAGGAAATGTCTCTCTGAAGAGCTAAGGGCTCCTATTAAACAGCGGAGAGGAATCATGGATGAAAAATGTTTCAGCTTGTTTCAAGCCATGTTTGAATGTCAAAGAGTTTTCTCTGAAGTCTTGATTTTGCTGGCAGTTCTTGGGCCAAGTGTGTCACAAATTTTGGATCAACGACTGACTTGATGTCAAACCCCTGAGTGAGCAGACAAGCCAGACAGTACTCCTGCCGCTGTACTTCACACTGATGCAAAGCGATTCATCTTGTGCTTTATGTGATTATTTCTCACTGAGCTCAATAGGAATATTAATATTGCTTGGAGTGATGCTGCCAACAAGAAACTGCACAAATCAGGAAAAGCAGATGGCATTTTTTACTTATGTACCGATTAGTGAACTTACTGTAAATTGTATTCCAAGCCAAAGCGAAATATTTAGCTGAACTGGGCCATGTTTTAAAATTTTAATGAGATGCAACACAACACTGACCATCTGGAGGAACAGAGAAATTCACAGTGAACCCGAGGCTCAGTGGGTAAGGGAAAGAGACTAATATATATAGAACAACCCATTGATCTTCCTCCTGCTGGCCATTAATGAAAAACAATTCCAAGAGAGGGCTCTGTAGATAATCAAAGGGGTCACTTTTCTTACTGGCTACTGTAAATGCAATCTTTCTGCTCTCTTAATGGGCCTCTTTGGGGGTGAGTGTAACCATCAGCCATAATGAAAGAGATGGAAGGGGACTCAGCATCACCTCCTCTAATGGATCATACAGCGTTAGTGCGAATCAATTTTCCCTCCTACAGCTCATGTAGAGAGAACTGTGCCCCGCTGTCAGAGATACCTGACCATATTATACTCGTAAAATCAGATAAAGGAACTGTGATCTATTCTGTGATGTTATTGGGGACTGATTACACAGCTTTGAGAGCATGAGGCTGCATTAATTATAGCAGTTGGTGATTTTACCTAGTATTGAAGTGAGGTTTCGCTTGATCTGTAATGGTGATTAAATGTTTCATGTGCAATGTGTGTTATACTGTATCACACACATAGCAGACATGTCTTTTAACAACTATGAGATTGATTGCCATGAAATTTGGTACAGGTATCCATGGTGCTAACACGATGAATCCTAATGATTTTTGGCGATCCTGTGACTTTTACTCTAGCGCCACCATCAGGTTAAAATATTCATTTGTCCAGTATTTTGGTTTACAACCAAATACGTGCAAAACTAATGACGCTCCCATCAGCCTCAGCTATACTTTGTGCTTAGCGCTAATTAGCAAATGTTAGCATGCTAACACGCTAAACTAAGATGGTGACTATAGTAAATATTATGCCAGCTAAATATCAGCATTTTAGAATTGTCATTGTGAGCATGTTAGCATGCAGATGTTAGCATTCAGGTACTTCACAGAGCTGCTTGGATTGCTGAGTTTATTAACACTGTAGTATTTGTTTAGAAAAATATTAAATTTTGCCTGATTTTGCCTTTAGGAAATATTGTAATCTAAAGGTTGGGTAATCACTTTAAATCAGTGGTTTATTTTGCAATGAGATATCCATCAAATATAAAACCTACTCTGACAGAATGATCAATGATTAGAAATAGAAATCCCTAAAGAACATTAATGGTGTTGGCAGCTGTCTGATGTGCCTGGGATTACAAAACTGTGACATTTTAGAGGATTGAATCATTTTTCATGAAATATCTGCATAGCTTTTTGAATACACAATAATCATGTGCTCTGAAACTAACCCTGATATCATCTTATGTGCAAACAAAAACATGTGCAAGAAAAAAATCACAGTGGATAAAATACTGATGTAACCCTATAAGACACTGTGGTGGGAGCATGTAGGGCATTTGGAGCGCACCTTGTGTTCTGAGCTGAGTTAGTGATAAAATCATCCTTACATTTCAGTGACAGCTCTGGAGCAGAGCCTGTCATAAACTACAGGTATACTGACCGGTCAAAGCTTGGCTGCACTGGGACTTTGACACAAAGAAAAGCTATGTGATGTGAGGACATCAACAATGATGTGTATGGGAGACAACTTTACTGAACATGATCAATAAATGTAATATATATACACAGTATGGGAACAGGAAGATTGCACATTTATGAAAAGAAACAAAAGAATTTCAAAATATGTAATAGAAATTCTCAAAACGGAACAAGGAAAGAGGAAGAATAAAGGGAGATGGGGGGATGGGGTAACTCGCTGCTTGAGTTAAAAAAAATTCTACAGGCGATGCTGCACAACAGGGCAGAGATCAGGGAGGCTTTCCAGCCAGTCAGCAAAAATGATTCTTAGGACCAAAGACTACAGTGTCCTCCGTGTAACATGAACACAGAAAAAGGAGGGAAGTGACTAAGGCAGAGCACGGACAGAACTGGCCAAGTGCTCCTACTGTATTATGCATAATAATGAGTTAGTGTGTAAACAGTATTTTAGTGGTGTATTGCAGTCAATGTTGAGCTACTTTAACTCTTTTATATACTATTGGGAGCTTAAATATATACAATGCATCATATTTTATAAGATGATCATACACTTTGCATTTCAAATCTTAATCTGATTCTGCAAGTAGTGTGTAACCATGGCTGTCAGATAAATGTAATGGAGTAAAAAGCACAATATTTGTCTCTGAAATGTAGTGGAGTAGAAGTACAAAGTGACATAAAATGGTAATACTCAAATAAAGTACCTGAAGTACTTCAAAATTATACTTAAGTACAGAACTTAAGTAAATATAACTTCATTACTTTCCACCACTGGAAAATGCAGAATTTCTTTCAACATTAAAATACACTGAAGCAACAAATAGACTATGCCTGTTTTTTCCATGATGATTATAAATAAATACCTAGGGTGGTAATTGAACAACTACAGAGCTAGCACACATTGTGCACTTACCCAATGTGTTTTTGATCATGCATTGAGTTCACAACAAAAATTTGTCCTTTTGTCACTTTCAACACAGAAAGCTGTGCTTTTTAGAAATGGAAGAATAACGATTGAATCCATCCAATGTTTCTACCGCTGTCATCTAGTCTGCTGGAAATAAATGTCACAGGGGGAATACAAACTCTCAGTCGGAGCCCATTGAACTACTTATTATTTTGGTCTGCCTGAACATCTCTCAGAATTATTGTCAAGACAGTTTTCTGTTCATTAATCACCAGATCATCCTGCCATGAGGGCTGCGGCCTCTGGACATGATGAAGATCCTCAGGTATGTCCTGACGAAATACAGACGCACAGTGAGCAAACAGGAGACATTTTACATCTCAATACATTTTGTTGTCTGGATCATAAAAATAGTAGCTACTAGAATATCCTCTTAGCACATTAAAATTCTTATTAACCAGACAATGACAAGAAGTGTCATCCGCCATGCAGCAAAAAATGTGCACACTTCTTTCTCAATTGTCTGGTTTTATAATGAAATTCAAAACAGGCTATATGTGGGATGAACTATCAGTGCTTTTTTGCTGTTTCAGAATGGAGTTCAGCTGGTAATAACAATGTAAACAAATGCAAATGGGATGCAATACGATGGAGGAACTGGGAGAAATATTTGGAATGGGATTTCTGAAACAGAACTTACAATACCCAGAACTCATGTCTTTTGTACTCACTGGGTAAATGTCAATCTTCCGGTCCCGGCCCACAGACATCGCATAGCTTTGAACATAAATTGCACAAGCTCAACATGGATTAAAATTTACACTGTGCCAAGAACACTTGCCAAATATCACATCATTACTCACAAATTCCTGTGAACTTTCAGAAAGATGCAGTCGCACACCTCTTGACATTCACCATCTTCAGGAAAGATTTTTCACAATTATTGGATAATATACTGTAGTAAATGTTTCGTTTTGAGCAAGTAATGAAAATTTACAATACATACCCTTCTTCAGTGTCTTCAGGCACTGACCACTGTTGAAGTTCCAGATCTTTAAACAACCATCTCTTCCACCTGTGATGAGTCTGCAGACACAAGAACATACCGTAGTGTGAAGTGGTGGCTAAATATGTTTTATGAAAAGTGAAATATTTCACAAGCTGCGTCATGTACTGTACCTCCTCCCTTTGGGGTCAAAAGTCATGCACGTGGTGGCAGACAGGTCATGTGAACCACCAAACTCAAAAACCTGACGCCCAGTGTCAAAATCCCAGACTTTCATCACCTGAAACCAGTAACATTTTGAGTTAATTGTACAGCTGATATACGTCAGGTAAATATGATGGTCATGTTCCTGTTTTAACTCAGACTGGATTCATTTTTCAGTGGAAATGTGAAGTATGTCATCTGTGTCTGTGATGTTGTAAAATTCTAATTTACTCACAGATCCCTCAGTGCAGCTGACAACTTGACGAAACTCCTCACTGTAGCCGCAGCACATTACAGGCTCATTATGTGAAACAGTGAGACGGCTGTGAAGCTGTGGCCTTATAGAGGGAAAAGATAACACAATGAATATTAAGGACCTGCAGTCATCTCTGAAGAAAGAAAAATCTTAAATTCTGTATCTGTTTGGCGAAAGTGGGATGTTTAATCCCTTAAAAGGAAATCTTCAAATCCATCAGCTGTCTTTTTTTAGAACTTCACAAACCATCATCCTTAAATTAGTTCAGTTAAGGAATATTTTCAAAATATCTTCAGAGTACATTGCTGATGAATAAAGCACAAAGGCATGACAGCCAACCTTATCTTCAGGGACAGCACAGCCATACAGTCTGCTGCGATGTAAAGGGATTTCATAGCAGAGGAATACGAGCATGCAGATATATCACCATGAATCCCACTTGCTTTGGGTTCTGTTGTAAATAGGCAACACTGATCTTGAATATCCCAGATCTGAAATTGGAAGTGAAGGAGGTGAACAGCGATGGAAGAAGTATTAACATAATTTAGTAAAAGCAATACCACATTAAAGAAATATTCCATTACAAGTAAAAGTCCTACACTTAAAAATGTACTTAAGTAAAAGTACAGAAGTATTAACAATAATATTAAGGTATAAAAAGTAGTTATCACGCAGAATGGCTCCTGTCAGTGTTATATCGTAATACTGGATCTTTATTATTAATGTATATAAGCAGCACTGAAACATTGTAGCTGGTTGAGGTGGAGCTTATTTAAACTGCTTTTTATACTGTTGAGTAGTTTCATCTGTAATTATGCATCATGTTTTATAAACTGATTATACATTTGTGTGTAAAACCTTAAGTAATTATAGCTGTCATATAAATGTAGTGGAGTAAAATGAACAATATTTCCCTCTGAATTGTAGTGGAGTAGGAGCAAAGAATAGCATAAAATGGAAAAACTCAAGTAAAGTACAAGTGTCTCAAAATGTATTAAGTACAGTACTTGAGTAAATGTGATTAGTTACTTTGCACCACTGCTGGTGAAATGTCCGCAGTGGTTAATGCATATACAGTAAAGTGAATGCTGTATCATTTGCATCATTTAGAACATATAAATCACAAGTGAAACATAAAAAAAGGAGTCATGACTCACTTTTACTGTGCTGTCTATGGAGACAGAGAAGATCTGACTGTCGTCTGAGCAGATGCAGAGGTATGCGATGGGAGCAGAGTGGCCTTTAAGAATACCAGTTGGTTTCCTAAAAAGAAAAACAGAACCAAGAGGAGGTGGCTTTTTTAAGTTAATGTTAAATGTCTTAAAGAGATAAACCACTGAATTCTGGTTCCTCACCCAGAAAAATGTGGATTCCACATGCGTATGAGTCTGTCCATGCCTCCAGTGACCAGCAAGCTGTGCTTCTGACAAAGGTCGAACGTCTTGACACCTTTGTAGATGGTGAAAACTGTATGGTTACATGATGCCCGGAGCTGTGGAGTCCAGCTCAGTTGGACTTTCCTGGTCTTCCCTTCATAGCAGGCCTCTCTGATCTCACTCAACTGCTGCTCTGCGTCTGTTAAAGGCAGCACACAGCCTCAAGACGGAGAAAAGAAAAAAAAAGCATTTCATTACAAGGCCACGGGCATCGATCAAAACATGGTTTGTGGAGCAAGGGTAAGTCATTATCAGAATAAATGGCCAAGCTGGCAAGTGGACATTGGTGATCACGCACACACACAGATATACACACAGATATACACACATGCTGGCATTGATTGGTGAATTTGTGATAGATGAGTCATCATGAGTCATCCCTCACAGCTCTCCTACCAGGCTGCCTAATGTTCAACACCGAGTTTAATTACTGCAGATTGTAGAGTGAAAGGACTTAATACTTTTTAACATCATTTTCAACAGGCGCCATTTTCTATTTGGATCTTAAATCACAGAAAAAGTCATGGAGAATATCCAAGTCACGATAATGAAAGTCTCGGATTGTTTGTTATTATCCTGATTGTGCTGAACATGTGCCAAAAGGAACGCAAAAAGCCAAAAAGACAAGCTAAACAGAAGTTACCTATAACGAGAGACGAAGATTCTTCATTTGATGAGGAGACAACAGCTTGAAAACTTTGAAAATATCTTGCCTAAATACAGAGAGAAGAGTTAGTTTCTCAGTCTATTTCAGGATTATCTGTTCATAATGCAAATAAGATGCCACGCCATTGGACGATTGTTACACAGCTTCTGCAGATATTGTAAGTTGTCACTTGGCTGAACTTAAACATATCTCTTTGTAAGGGAAGAGTACATACACATGGAAAGATAAAATGTCACCTGTGTTACCCAGTCCTGATGAACCTTCCATCTGACAAATGTCACATTTGGAGAAAGCACTGCATGGTCAATCGCTACGTTGGGTATATTTTCAATCTTCGGTAATTTATTCCATAATCTATAAAAAGAGAAACTGAGATGTATTGTCAGGCCTGAAACTGGTCACACTTTGTGAGACACGGCCTCACATACACAACGTATAATTTCTTTGATTGGCAGGGAACCTATGGGAAGCAAAGGTATAATTTTCCACCACATTTTTGAAGTGGCCGTGCTAATGCGACTCTCAACCAGGCTATTTAGAGTTCATACTCTGCTACAGTACAGTCAGAACAAAATGACTGCATTGTCACTACTGTGAAAGACATGCAATGAATCAAACTCACATACATGTGTTTCATCCTGAATATACTGAAAGGTGCCACATTTAATTGCAGATTACAGGTGCAATATAATGACCAGTCAATGAATCACTAAGTACTGACCCAGAACTAATATATTCTGTATGACACAAACAGATTCCCAAAAGGGAAATCCAATGCATTTGCAATTGTTTAAAAGAAATCAAAATATATCCTGAATTAAACAGCTAAACATATAAAGAAAAGATGAAAATTGCATTATGTCAGGAGAACCAGACAGTTTAATTCACTGCAAATGTGAATGAAAATTCAAAAATAAGCCTTGACTCTGGGAAATGGCTCTAATAATCTAATTAAGCCATTCTGATTCTGAGTCTGATGTGGCATTTATTGTAAAATTGTGCCGTGACTGCTATCGGTCATGTTACTCAGTAGAGAGTCCAAAACTTTTTACTCATCAGCACAAACATTATTTTGCTCAGGAATCACCAAACATGCTGCAGATGTATCTCACTCATAGGAAATATTCTTGTTTCTGTTTTTCACAAACAAATTCCTTTTGATCAGCCAAGAACATGATCTGGGAGGGAAACAAGAAAGTACACCAATCTGACTGGCTGTTAATGGTTTATGTCTCCCTCAGGCTCAGCTGAGTTTTCTTTGGTCACCCGGCTGTGGAGAAAATCAAAGACTCTAATCACTGACTTTGAGAAGCTGGCAGAATGTTGCTGGAAAAGATGCTTGAAATTTTCTGAAACGATTATACTGTAAAAATAGTGCATACTTTATATACTAATATTACCTAATATGTTTCTGACACCTTGCTATAGCCTCTAATTCCTGTCAATATAATACTGAACAACAGTGTGTATGATGGTTAATTGAACAATAAAAATGAGTGAATATGTGTAGTAAGTCTTTAGAAAAGCACAATTACCTGAGGGTATCTCCAACAGAGGATATTAAAATGATGGTCACACATCCCTGAAACACAAGCACGAAAATGAACAACTCCCACTCTTAATCAAGTGGGATATAATGAATGATTTTTGTTTGAGAATTTGATCAGGTTTTAACAAAAGCACCTACCTCAGTGTCTCCATACAGAATACAACATTTATCAGGGCCAGTGTAGCTGTGAGGAAAAAACACAAACCATCATGTGTGTTGGGAATTATTGTGACATTTGGAAGATGTGTTAACATGCAGTTCGGTTGCTCACCCGTAATCTAAAGTCAAAGGCACTGTGTCTAGTGCATTGATCTGGCAATAAGGCTCCAGGGTGGAAAGCTTATAAAGTTGGATCTCTCTGTCTCTGCAAGATAAGGAGACATGCACAATAAACAAAGCTAGAACAGTCTGGAACCTGCAGTTAACAAGAGAAATCAATATATTCAATAAATAATTCGGTCTTTAAGTCATTTTACTAAACCTTTTCTCATATTACCCCGTTCCGATCATCAGCTTGTTGTACTCTGTCATCAGAGTAAAATCACTTGCCCACTTTGACTTCCTGTTTGCAGGTCCTTCACTCTGTACAAAATGAACAAATTAATATCTTTCATGAAAGTCAATATATAGCTACGGGTGGTAGACAGAAGAACATCTGTATAATCCAACAGTCCAATAGAATAGACCTGATATAAATACTTCTAAAGATTGATTTGTGTTTGTTTTTTATCATATTATATTGAATACAGTGTTCATGATATTTTGTCCTTACTATACATTCAGAGGAGTGACAAAATAACACAAACACCTTACACCTTCTATACATATGGACAATGTTAAAGGTTAAGTCTGGTGCTATTCCGTTTTTTTAATGATCATCTACAAATCCCCTGAAAAGAAGCAAACCGACAATGAATTAATCCAACTAACAAGTATTGCCTGTGTAGATTAAGCCTGATATATCTTATTTCGCTCATCCATACATCACCATTGCTGTCAAAAACACATCAATGGGCACAGGGTGACATGTTACTTAATCACAATGAACGTGGCACTGTGATTTATTTTGCGTCATTGTCACATACACATCCTGCTGCTGTAAATACTCCCTAGAGCTCCAAGTGTGTTAATCAGCTGCTAAAAATAGTCCTCAACAAATGCCCTACTTGCTCTTGTTTGAGTAACTTTAGCTAAAAACCCTTTCTTCATCCTCAATCATTTAAAAAAAATGTAACTACACTCCCCTCCAAAAGTATTGGAACAGTGAGGCCAATTCCTGTATTT
>NTHP01000008.1:2490110-2515720 GCA_003416845.1 Oplegnathus fasciatus
AAATACAGGAATTGGCCTCACTGTTCCAATACTTTTGGAGGGGAGTGTATATATTTGTGAGCCATTTTTAAAGACTGTGGCTTCAGGAACCATTGGGGTTGGAGACAGGGTATGAAAGTCATAAAGTCTTGAAAGATGGACTAACACGTTGTTGTTGTTGTTGTTTTTCATCGGATTTGTTGACAAAAAGAAAAACACAGAATGACACCAGACTTATCTTTAAAGTATTCGGGTAGTTGTACAAAAGTCAAAACATACAAAGATGTGTTTGGTCTTCAGTGGTTTAAGTTCAGGGCTCCTGTAGCAAACAACCCCGTCTTCTCGCACTGTTACGATGGTGCCATCATGGGTGGAGTGGATGTTGACGATGGGAACACCATGACACAGCGCCTTCAAAGTGGCTGGCAGAGCGAAAGCCACCTGCTTACCGCGTCTTGCAGTTTCCTGCTTCTCTTTGTACTCCTGCATCATGTGTGTGCAGAACTCACCCTGCATCACATGACTTTGTGTTAGAACTGTTAATGTCCAGGTTGTCTATCCTGCATGTTGATAGTCCAGGACAATTGTTATCATGGTTATATGAGCAAGCAACATTTGGGTTTTGTTGAGAGAGACCTCATACTTTATGACAGATAAATATTGTGTGTGTATCCTCACTAAAAAGAGTAGGGTCCTTTGCTGTCATATCTAATATTCAGTATTTGACTGACTAATTTCTAGCATATTTTTAAGATAATATTAAGTGCAAAAAATATAACATGACGTGTCCTCCCCATCCCCAGCGGAAATTATGCCCTTCTATATGAGTACAATTGTAAAATTAATTATTTGACTCTTCAGCTTTACAATCCATACAACCTGTACAAATCGACTAACTACCCAGCTGAAGAAAAAACACACTGAAAAGATATTAAAAACCAAGTCAAACATCAAGAGTCAATACTAATGTAGGCTATTACTTGGGAAACCATTGCCTTTGAGTCAGCACAAGACAAATGTGTTAGTATACAGTCAGCGTGGCACTAGAAAAGCTGATTCAGCCCGAATCATTGCGTTCAGTTACACTTGCTCCACAAATCCTAACTGAATTACAGTTGCCGAAATAGTCATATTTCATAGTGGCTTAACGCTTTTATTGCAGATTCCTGGTGTTAGCATGCATGGAAAAGTGTTATAACAAAGGCAATTCTCCTTCCACTGAATAAAAAGGCTGCATGCTCCATAAGAAACAAATATGAATTTCATCTCACCCATGAAATCCTTCCTTGGCCTGAATAATCAATCTTCTTAAATAACCCTTGAATCTGCGCATTGCTCTGTGAAATTCCAAGAACAAAAGAATAAAGTACAATGACACTTATTGGAAATGAATACGGTAATTGCAAAGGCTTGTCCTTAATTGCAAAGAAGTGAGTCACAGAGAACACAGAGATGAGAGAATCTGAGAGAAAGATATAAAGAGAAATGTCACACTGTCTTACAGTCTTAGGCAAATCCAAACACTTCTTCACTATACGTCCAAAATTCTTCGCATCAATGGATCTCAAGCCACCCGTTTCAAATTCCTTTACAAGGCAAAATACAGTCAAATCTTCCAGAAATGAATAACAAGACTGTCAGTGTGTTTTTAAAAGGATTTAGTTTATACAGTACCTCAAATGCTAGTTTCAACTTCTGGAGGTTGTCGAGTGATATCGTCTCATCCGTCTTATTGGAGCAAGGACAAATGATGACATTGTATTATGACATAAGCAAATTACTATCATGTAGGTTGATTATGAATATTATAACAAAAGAGAACAATGCACACAGTAAAACCAGTAATTAAGTTTAACTGGCAAAAAAGCTCATCTTTTTTCCAGTCCACTTAAATCCACTCACCAGGCAACTCATAGAGTCTGAGTGCTAAAAATACAAATCAAGGTTAGAGAGGAGATATTAACAGTGTATTTTTTACACAGTTTCATTCTCAACACACATGATTCGGGCTCCACCTCTGGGTATTAATGACTATGGCACTACAAGCTACCATCGACTCTGACATGCCTCTGAGATGCTTGCACAAGGCCAGATGACAGGCCATGCTCTCTGTGTTAATGGCCTCTCTTCAATTTGCCGCGGTTTCCTAGCAACGGGTCCTCGATCCATGACACTCTTTGATCTATCATTAATAAATAACAGGGATAAACAGCCTAATTCCTCAAGGATGTAACTAGGGTCGAGGTTTCCCCACGGTATCTCCTGAAATGCCGAGATAATTGTTTAATCAGTCAGAGTGATGGAAGTAGTGAAAGTGTTCACATAACCTCGACTGCTTTCCAAATCCCTTTATTACAGCTGCATAACTTTGAACTCCTGAGCCTGCTCCGCCTAATCTGTTATGGCACATTGCTCATTACATTAAGCACGAGAGTGTGACTGACATCTGCAACTGAAACCCACAAACTTCAGCCGGTGCATTTGCACCAGCGTGCTACATCATTCCATCATTCCTGTCAGCCTGAAAGCCTGAATTTCAAAGCAGTTGGCTTAGCAACTATGTTTGTTTTACTTTGGCCTGAAGCATAGCCATCCTCTGACTCTGGGCCAGATTGTTCTGCCCGATGCGCTGTCAGGCAGGGAGTAAATTGATCATCAACTTGATTTAAAATGTCATTTTTGGCATTACCTCACATTCATTCTGCTGCTGGTGAGACATGCTCCAGCTGAAGTTGAGTTTAAGCAATCTGGAAAGAGTCTGTAAACTGGCAAGTGTTGCACTGTAACAGTTTAGTGACACCTTGAGGCTAACAGCAGCAACTTTAAGAA
Organism: Oplegnathus fasciatus; assembly: GCA_003416845.1. Lineage (NCBI taxonomy): Eukaryota > Metazoa > Chordata > Actinopteri > Centrarchiformes > Oplegnathidae > Oplegnathus > Oplegnathus fasciatus. The sequence continues at coordinate 2,492,919 of NTHP01000008.1, forward strand.
AGTAGCCTCATTGAGAAAGGGTGAAAATTTATCATGGTACTGAAATAATCTAGATTTAGGAGAACTCTTTAGATGTTGACAGGTTCAAATAGATCACATTTGCTTTTCTGATTTTATTGCAAGACAGACGTTTGGAAAACTGTACCTTGAGGCTGCAGAGTCTGCGAGTTGAGTCAATACTGTGGTGTTGTCGTCTCATGATTTGAGCCTTGTGTCCAAGTGTGACAGAGTGTCTTCGCCTGTTCTGTTTCAGCAGCTCTCGCACCAACCATTCAGGCTGCTCTTTTATGTCCTCGCTGACGCCCACTTGCCCTGGTGCTGAGAAGTCATCTGTGACTTTCTCACCCCGTCTACCTGGCCCAGAAATGTTTCTCTCCCCTTTACTGCCCAGTTCAGAAAGGATGCTGGAGGATTTGAGATGTTATTTTGATTAAATGCATGCACTGTTCTCATAGTACATAGTTATTATGGGTAAATGTTGTTTTGGCCCTCATCAACAGTATATGAGAAGGACATTATTATAACTTTAATGACTCAGGATAGCCAAAATTGTTACAAAAACACAACAACAACAAAAAAACGCCAGTGGAAACTACACGTAAATCTCTTTAATCTTAGGAATGTGATCGCAAGTTCCAGGTAACCAGACTTCCTGTATTACATGGTAAGTGCTCAGTGCTGCCACAGATGGCAAGCACCATGACAACAGTAAACATTTTCTGAACATGACAGGGAAACAAGGCAAGGCCTCAACCATGGCTTCATTATCATTCATCTAGACATTAAAACTCTTATAGGAACAAAATGCAGCAAAAACACATAATTTTCAGTGGTAGCAAGGAGAGCAAAAGACTAGCAGATTACCTGGTCACATGTTGGGTTTCTAACCTTCCTGAGGCTGAAGAAGAGCGAACCTTTTTCCCCAATGGCATCCTTGTTAGATGATGTCACTTAAAGGTTGATGTGATGTAAAAAAGGAGACTTTAGTGCAGCACATTTCCTCAGTCAGACCTCCAAACAGATGTTAATGAGACAGTCCTCACATTAGTCTACCTGACACTCACTCTAACATTACACCTGAGCAGAGCAGGTGGCCCCATGGTAACTAAGAAACCAAGAGTGACAACTGAGACTACAAAACTAAAGACAAGACTCTGCACTTATAGAGAGCGAAGAAGCCTTGTCACCATGTTAAATCTTGTTTAAAACTAACAATAATTGCACTGTTTACATTGTACGTTAATCAGTTAACTATCATAGCGATTTTCATTCATTTCATTCAGTTTAATTCATCTCATTAATGTTTTTCACGTTTTCATTGCAACTACCAAGGGAATGAAGATGAATAAATTAAACAAAAAGATAACTAATATTCATTTGGAAAGACTTGGAAAACAGTGTTTCACAACACAAACCAGAACGCTGAATCACTGCTGGTGATCTTCTGTGCAGATAGAAACCATTAAATCAATGCAACAAGTTTTATTCTGTCTTGTTATCAAGCTGCAAAGAGACAGCATAATGTCAGAGAGCAGATCATGAAGGCAGACCAATATCTTTTCATCAGGCAGAGATGTTTAATTATCACAGCACACAAGTTCCACACAGAAATGACACAGCAAATGAATTCTGTAAGACACTTTTCATTTACAATGCATCATATTATATTATATTATATTATTCGTTGCATTTGTATACCCCTACCATGAAAAGAAATAGCATAAAAACACAAAATACAAACACAGATAAACAAACTACTAAGCAATAAGGTTCAGAGAGGTCCTGGCCAGCTTGATATCCACTCTGGTGAGCAGGAATTAAGCACAACTGCTGGAAGTTTATTCACTTTCGCCCTGTTGTTTGGATGAGCATCTTTACTCAAAACAATTTTTACAGCCTCCTTTTCTGCAAAAAGCCAAAAGACACAAAACATGAATTACCTGCCTGTCAAAATCAAACTCGGTAAGCAACCTGTTAAGATGCTCAAACATTCAAAGGTGTAAGTTGATGCTAACCCTCCACAGGCAAAATTCTGTGTAAGTGCTTCAGCTCCTGGGGCAGCAGAGACTCGCTTGCCGCAAAACCTGTCGTAGTTTGTCAAATGTGATCTTTTCTGCTGAGTGTGGACATGCCTTTGCACAACAGTTGGAACTGCAACACACAGAGGATAATCAATTGATAGAAATCATTAGGCTAACTGTGTTTACATCAGCATTTTTTTAGCATACAGTACCTATAACACGACAGGCCACTTTAGGATTTGTGTCGCAGCTGTAGTGAGAGTGATTGCCCAGCAGTTCAGGTTTTTGCTTTGGCTGGCGGTAGTTGTCTCTCATCTCTGTGTCAGTAGGCACTTCACGCCTGTTGTGCAGAGGTCTTCTTTCTACATTATTGATAAGATCATATCCTGTCCACAGCAAAAGGAAAATAAGCTATAGAGAGAAATGTGCTTGAATGTCATTAGTTCAGGCATTTTCTGACATGCTTTCATTTACACAAGACTGAACAAACAGACCTCTCCTACCTTGAGGCATACCCATGAAGTCACATCTGTAGGTGGAGCTGTACTGTGCTGTCAAGGCCTTACAGATCTCCCCCTCAGATGGGAGACATTTCCAAGGGAAGCCGACATACTCAGAGCTTCGTGTGGCGTCCCTAGGCAGCCTACACATCATGAAAGACTTGCGGAAAATAGCTTGATTTAAAGGTTACGATACACTGTGAGAGGTCAAGCATGGCATTCAACTATGAATGTAAAATTGAAGCTAACACAGCCTAAATACCAACCTGACTGGGATGCGGGTTGTTTCTCCTCTGCCCTGAGGCTGTTCCTGTGCGAATGCATTCAGGTTTACAGGCTGACTTCCAGCAAAAATCCTTATTGTACACAGTTGAACCGAAAGGCCCAGACTGTGAATAGGAGTCTATAAATGAAGTAGACGTTGGGCACCTATATGTATCAACATAGACATACAATTACAAACAAACAAACACAAATTCTGCATGCCTATCCAGAACTTTACCAGAAGCCGATAAATAGAACTTACAGCAGAATCTCTGCAGCTGAGTTTGGCTGGTAGACGAATTGTCTTCTATTAGATGTTTCATATGGATCCCAGCACTGTTTGCTGTCTATAAAACATTTTACTATTAGATTGAAACCTTGAATTCTTGATATGTGGTGTACAGCAGTCGCTCTGGGCTACAGGTAAATAGCAGGGGGCACTTTCTCTTTGAATAATCTTGTTTAATCAATTCCAACACAGCAAGACAGTAAACACACCTAACTCTGGGCTCACATCAGACTTTCTTACACTCAAGAGTGTAACGAATGAAGTAAAAAAAAATGTTTAAATCAATCGAGCAAATAACAAATTACACTAAAATTAGTTATTGCGTTTTCCATAATAATGTTAGATTAACAAAAGCTTGAAATGCTTTGTAAACTTCTTTATTGTAACCTTAATTAATGTTTAGTTTCCTTGATAGACACCTGATACTTCATGATAGACAATTGTTGTATTTGCATCTTTACTACAAAGAGAACTGTGCTTTATCATATTTTTGACTGATCAGTTCTGTTCAGTTCAGTTCTATTTTTTTAAAGATGTTCAGAGACTTCAGTAAAAAAGTCAACCTACATAAGTGAGGGGGACAAAAACAGGATTTTGTAAAATGAGGGGGACATGCCGCTCTCATCTGCAGCAGAAATTACACCCTTGCTTACACTCACACTCACAACAGCAGGCAGGAACCACAATTACCCTGAGCCAAGACTTTAAAATGAGAGAAAATTAAAGTAGAACTACAGGAGTAATTATAATAAAATGTGACTCTGCAACAGTCCAAAATAATACTATGGAATTTTTCCAACTTCAAATAAACAGTATAATGTACGAGTCTTTCATATACAGTATTTACCGTATATATATAATTTCACAACATAATGAGATAAACCTAGCATATTACAGTAAACCAAGTCATAACTGAAATGTAAGAAAATAATATAATGCCTACTAAATCAAATCTGACATGTTTATGCAATTCAAAACTTAGATTTAAGTTACTTTCAAGTTAGCAAGTTTCTTTCAATCTTTACATACTGTATCCTTGGTTTAACATTACCTTTGGTTGCCATTGGTGACCACTGTTTTGGTACCTTGTGTTATAGTTGTTTTCGGTGTAATGAAAACCTTTCCATTTCCAGTAGAAAGTTCACTTCATGGATGGCTTGCTGAAAAGTGTAATTGACAACAGTGGATCCTAAATTGAGCCTGTGTGCAGCCTATAACAATAACAAAGTTTTACTTTCAGGTATTGGCTTTATCTGAACAGAGGCAGAGCTGATCCCAGCAGGATGTTTCTAGGCGCTGTGGTTATGGAGACCTACAACATTTGTATGGCCGCTGTGAGCTGCTCAGCAGGGGACATGTTGCATTAAAAATTCAACATTGCTAGAGATGCCTTATTTATGTCTGTTACTGACAGTAGTCAGTAGTATATTTACTCAAGAACTGTACTTAAATCTAATTATGATTCACTTTACTTGACTAATTTCATCTTCTACTCACACAACTTCAGAGAGAAATACTCACTTTTTACTCCATTGCATTTTTGTGAGCTATAGTTACTGGTTACCTTACAGATAAACACTTTATATACAAAACAAGAAATCATTTTATAAAATGATAGATTTTATAGAAAGTAGTTCAAATTATTGCACCTCATCCACTCCTTTATTTCAGGAAACTCATCTTTTTGATGATGATATTAATATCTTCCAAATATGTAAGTTGATATAGATACAGAAGATACAATTCAGAGGAGGAAATCCTCCAGATCAGAGGTTTTCAAAGTGTGAGGCGGGCCTCCCGAGGGGGGCTCCAAACAGTTTCAGGGGAGGCTCAGTGAATGGAAGGGAAAAAATATTACATTAGTTATCAAAAGGAGATCACATATTATAACCTAAATGTGTTGATTTGGTTAAAAAGATAGTTCCGAAATACAGTAGTTTTGGGGAATTTTACTGTTTTTCCCACTTTCCCAGAGTCAGAAACTAATAAATACTTCAGGACAGACCTTTTTTTACGTATTCGCGTAGTCTGAAGTTATGTCAAACAGCAATATTAGGCTATCTTGGCTCAATTGTTGAGTGTATATGGGATCAAATAACATAATCATGATCCCATAGGCATCCAGGAATTAAGCAAAACTAAGCAAGTAAACTAAGGGGTGGGGGGATGGGGGGCGCCTTTTTCCAAGCTTTGTCTGAGGGGAGGCCCACAGTCTCAGACTTTGAAAACTCCTGCTCCAGATCATTTCATGTCTTATTTTCAAACTAATTCACAGACTCACTCCGACTCAATTAGACAGTCATCTAATAGGCTAATCTTTAAATCCTGTGAAAATAAATAAAAACTAAATCAGCTACAACATTAAAATGCTGCTTACATATTAATGCACAAACAAAGAGAATCCAGTAATATAATACCATATACAGCCCTATAATATAGCACTCTAAATAAGTGTTATGTATTGTATACTTTCAGGATAATTTGTTGATAATCTTACTTCTACTTGGAGTATGGAGTGATTTCACATTGTAGTATTACTTTCACTTAAGTAAATGATATGGGTAGTTAATCCACCACACACTTGTGCACTTTTTTCCATCTAAAATTCACGCTACTAGAACGCATCTTTCCCTTAACGGCGCTGCCTGTTTGCAATTCAAGTTTAGCGCCACCGCCCCGCCGTGTTTTGGACAACCAACTGTACAACAAGCGGGACTGAGACAGCGAGTGTCCAATAAGATACTCCAAGGAGTTGACGGCAGCCAATGTCCGACAGCCGGAGCCCGACACACGGAATAAACACAGAGGGATCCTCACTGCCAAAAGACCGCGCACTAACGGTGCTTTTCGTCCCATTGTTTGAGACGCACCGACGTACAGCTGGCCTCTTGTAGCGTTGTAGGGGTAAGCACCATAAATGTTGATTTATTAACAAAGCGACTAGTATGTACCTGTTATGAACGAAACGGCGGGCGGCGGTATGCTTTGCACAATGTAACGTTACATCGGTGTTGTTTAGTTGCATGACTGAGCTGGATAGGATGCTAACACAGTATCATTCCTGATGTTTAACGCTGTCTTGCTAACTTAGCTGCGTAGTTACCTAACACTGACATTAGCTGCGGCCATAAATAATAGCCTAAACAAAGAGGTGGACAACTCCTCCAATGACCAAGTTAACTACCACGCTCGGGTTAGCGTAACGTCCGCTTATGTGTAACCAGCTAACAGCGACGAGCTAATTCCCCTAGCCCGTTACTTTAGCCTGACAATGGTGGCTGGTTGAGCTGGCCGTGTTGCTATCAGTGAAGCTAACGCTAGCTAGAAGGTGAACGTAGGTTAATATCGTTGACTGGTGCTGAGGCAGCCCGGGCGCAGTGATGCAAGCAGAGCATCTTTCTCCGATCATCGCCACTTTTATTAAAAAATTTAAACCAATAATTACATTATCCGGACATGTCATTTAGGTTAATATGATTCCGGTTTGTAGGCTAGAAGAACGCATGGCGTGCGAAAGCAGCCCGCTCGCCATTGTTAGCGATCTAATCAGCCATTTTAATAATCGTCTCATGAAATGAGCACTGTGGCATGCCAGCTAAAACTAGCCAGCCTAGCTAAAAGGCTAACGCTAAAAGCAGGATGACACAAAGCAAGAGCGGAGCCATAATGGCTAACAGCTAGCGAACAATCAAAGGCGGTGGAAGCTAATGCTAATGTATTCATCTGTAACCCCAAGCCGGCTAGCTACACGTTATATCAATGGGAGGCTAACGTTACTAGATAATATAACGCACTGTGCGGGTTTTCACTCAGCACTGTACTGAATCACTGCAAATGGATGCTGGAAGTAAAGTACCAGTAAACTAATATGTAGTATTAAAATAAGCATCATGTTGGCCTCTACGTACAATGGATCATCAGTCACCCCAGACACCCTCCTCCCACCACCCATTTTAAACAATAGATGGAACTGACAAAGCAAGTGGCAGACAATTGACTAGGGGGTTATTTAGATATTGCCACTGCAGCTGCATTAATAGACTTGGATATATTTCTCTAAAAACATTTTTTCTCTCTCTATTTAGTCATCCAAGATGGGAAAGGATCCAAACAAGCCGAGGGGCAAAATGTCCTCATATGCCTACTTTGTGCAAACATGCCGAGAGGAGCATAAGAAGAAACACCCGGATGCCTCTGTCAACTTTTCAGAGTTCTCCAAGAAATGCTCAGAGCGGTGGAAGGTAAAATACATTACTCAATAGCTGAATCTCTTTTTTTTTTAATGATCTGATTCCAGTATTTTCACTGAAGCTGTGTTTATCTTCTATGTTGTTTTAACACTGCTTGTGTTTTCCCAAAGACAATGTCCCCAAAGGAGAAGGGCAAGTTTGAAGATATGGCCAAACTCGACAAGGTGCGTTATGAGAGGGAAATGAAGAATTACATTCCCCCCAAGGGCCAGAAGAAGAAGCGATTCAAGGACCCCAATGCTCCCAAGAGACCACCGTATGTACCATAATCAACTTGCTCTACTGCCATTTTTTTTCTGACAATAAGTGCTGACTGGATTATGATATCTTAAATACTGACATGTTTTTTTTTCCCCCACAGGTCTGCATTCTTCCTGTTCTGTGCAGACTTTCGCTCCAAGGTGAAGGGTGAGAATCCTGGGCTCTCCATTGGGGACACAGCAAAGAAGCTGGGAGCAATGTGGAACGACTCACCTGCAGAGGACAAGCAGCCGTATGAGAAGAAGGCCGCCAAGCTGAAGGAGAAATACGACAAGGTAAATGGACCAAGCTAGACTTCTTTTTGTGAAATTTGAAAATCACATTTTGTTGTTTTTGAGGTTCAGACTTCAAAGAACTGGGTGTCTTTTACTTCGAAGCATGTACAAGAATAGGTTTCTCTGTTGTACGAAAACAAACACATTTGTTGTGCTTTCCACAGGATATCGTTGCCTACCGCACGAAGGGCAAAGTGGATTCAGCATCAGCTGCTGCAGCCGACGATGATGATGAGGAAGAGGAAGAAGAGGAGGGAGACGAGGAGGACGATGAAGACGATGATGACGATGATGAGTAGATCACATCGGGATGGGACCTTAATTTTTGTTTATGCCATATAACCCTAATATACTCAATTCACCATCTTGAAACAGAAGTCAGATTGAACAAGAACATGTGTATATTTAATGTTTTTAAGATGTACAGTGTTATTCTCCTTTTTTGTAAAGTTAACACTACATATCTTAAGTTTGGGATTTTCTAGTGGTAGTTCTTTATCCCGGCCATATTATGTAACAATTTAGGAGGACTACAAATCAGTATGACAGTAACTAGTCTTTAGGTGTTGCAACTCAAAAATGAGATTTCTGAGTTGGTAGTGTATTTTTCTTTATTTTGAAAAATATTTTTTTATGTGCTGTCCCAATGTCTTTTTATTGTTCTTTGAATACCACTCTAATATCAAATGCAGCTGTCGACATTCAAGAATGTCTTCAATAAAGGTCGTTTTTTTTAAGAGCTTTGTTTTTCTTCTTTTTAATTTTAGTTACCTCAACATCTCCAAGGCAACCAGTCCGTTATCAAAGACCCAACGTGTAGAACCTGTAGCCTATCTACTATAAACATGAATAATTGAAACACTGGAGTTTGAGGCTTTTCATTTAAAAGGTAATGATGATGGCTGCACAGGTGAATAAGTGTAAGATAACACAACAGCTGAAAACATTTTTAAGCTCAAAATGACTAAATGGTATCAACTTGATTTTTTACATAGTTTCTGATGCAGTGTAAATGTCTGAGTGAAACTGCCTCTAGATAAACAATATATAGTTGGATTCAGGGAAATGTTTGGCCAGCAGAACAGGAAATTGGCAATAATATGACCATAATCAAACATGTCTTAGTTTTATTAGAAATGAAAATCATGAGCTTTTGCGGAGTTTATTGGTTCTAAAAACACAGTCCAATGGCTGTGAAGAGTTAATGAATCAGTGTTCTGCTGGATTATTGTATTTACCTGGAAATAAGTGTGTGTTTGTGTGTTATCTACCGCAACTGCCTTGAAAAGTGAGTGTAATCCCTGGTTGATTATTGTCCTGTAGTTTCAGCAACCTAAATCCAGAAGGTGGCGCCACGATGAAGTAAATTGTACAATATATGCAGTTGAAAGTTTAGACTACAGTTAGTTAATCAGTTGGTTTTTGTGTCATGCACATACAAGTACCCAGCCCACATGGACTTAATAAGACACCAAAAAATGCTGTTGCAGTAGTGCGACATTTGTCAGACATGATCACAACTTCATACACAACATTGCAAAGAAAGAACTTTGTCCTCTGTCCCATGCTTAAGAAATAAAATCAAGTTTCTTGTAATCATACATGCTCATCAGAAATGTAATCAGTTTCAATCAGGACATTTTACTAAAGAGAATAGTCCTTAAATCATCACATAATGAGCCATAAAACATGAAATGGACTTAATCTAATCAGTCTCAATTAAATCACGTACCAGACAAAGTCTTTTCTCTTCAGACAGACCAGTGAACCTGCCTGTTTCTATTGCTAATGGTAATGTGCCTGAGCACACAGAGATCTCTTTGACTTTTGGCTAAATTCTGCTTCACAGGCTCTAGACATCTACACTAGTTGTTTTTCATCAGACTATATGTTCATAATTTAGGTTTTATACCAAACATATTTACACAGTGCATATTGTCCCTAAATGTTATTTATAGATTATATTATTGAATTCAATCCATGCAACAGACACGTTACCAACAAGACAAATAGTCACATATAAGAATTAGTAGTGTTCCTTGTGACTAAAGTAGGATGAATTCTAACTTGGCTGAGTTATACTCAGTGTAATTAAGTGTTGTGCCTCTATTTTAGTCTCACCAAAGTATCCAGAGAAAAGTACTTTCTGTGTTTTGTGTGTGCACTCCCCCAGTGAGTCCAGGCAGGGACCTTTTGTGATCCTTTGCTGGGATAGAGTTCCCTCTGCGTGTAATTGGAGATGGTCTCACAGTCACGGTGGCCTCACAGTCACTTAAAGGGGGTTCACATGTCCATTTATCAGACCTTTCTCAGCAGCATTGCCCTTTGCCACACAAAGAACTGTCCTCTCAAAAGTGTTTGCAAATATGAATGAAGCCACAGTGGCCTCCTTTCAGTGGGTGTTACACAGAAACAGGCTTTCATCCTCAGTTTTCCTGCAAGTAGTTAACATTTGGATTACAACAGTAGATTTTTTTTGTGGGAAAAGCAGTAATAACGGTGGTCTTGTTCCCACTATGTATTATACTAACAATACCTCAGTAAACCATAAATGTAATTACATACAGTAATTTAATTTTGAATATCAAAGAGAAACTTATTTGAATATGTTGGCAATGCCAGTCATGTACACTAATTAATTATATACAATTGCTGCAAGAAACTGTTATGTAGTTATGTAGTAGTTATGTTGGTACACTAACAATCTGGTGATCTAAATTCAGTGCTACAGTGTCATGTCAGCTCTCTTTTGAAACCTGTGATTCAGAGCAGCAGTTGTTTTTTTTTCTCTCCTTTCACACATTGAATGAGCGCCTTGCAGCCTCTGAATGAATTCCCCCATCTGACATGCAGCAAGAAAGGCTCCCTCTAGGCCACGTTACAGGAGGCAACTGTTCCAAGAGTCCATTTCATCTCTACATTGATGAACCTCAATAGCAAAATCCATGGAGAGAATATAAAACAGACCGATTCAGCAAAACATAGTGGTGAATATTATTAGTCTTTTCTTTTTTACTTCCCAGAATTTGGGTTCATTTTATGAAGACAGCAAGGACATGTGGACTAACTAATTAATTTAAAGATTATGAGGTGTGGTTTTTTTTTTTTTGCAATACATATAACACCAACAAACTTTCAACCTGCTGCATTTTGGAGCCTCAAAAGAACTTTTTTTCTGCTGCAGGATTTGCATAGAGTGATGTCAAAGGGGCGTGTCAATCAGGATTACAAGCTGAGAAGATTGAGTAATCACTATGGATACAGCTTTTATAGTTCTCCATTTGTTGGTCTTGTGTGGAGGTAATGTTGTGCTGCTTCCAGGACTTCACTTTTTTACTGCCATGTCTGTTTTGTTTTGCTTAGGATCTTATTCTCTTACTTGATTTTGCAATTATGACCAAGTAAGAGGCACTTAGGAAGTAAACTTGATGATGGACTCTACTGGACAATGGAGAAAATATACAATTTTATTGTTTAATTTTCTGGTAAGTTGTCCTGTTAGCACAGATGTTGTAGCAGTGAGAGCAGGTTTTTGAGATAACGGATTACAACTTACGTTTTAAAGTATCAATCACTGTTTAAATTTGAATCATTTATCACATTCATAAGGTGACAGTACATTTAAATGTGTGGAATATGTACAAGCTGTGAAAACAAATATCCCCCTGGGACAATAAAGACCAGCTATGTATCATTTAAATGCTTCAAAAGTTGCTTATTTATGCATATTTCACTTGAACAAGAAACTGAATCATTTCTTTTTCCTACGGTTCATCAGGTGTTTAATGCTACATCCTGTCATGAAACTTCATCTGGAAATACAGTGAATGTGAGCAGTGAGAGACAGTTTGCAGATATCGTCTTAGGGCAGCATACGCTTCCCTCCTGGTATTATACATCTATTGATGCTGTGCCCAGGCAAGGCACAGTCAGCTTACACTCGCAGAACAGATGGCGAACACAGATGGCTTTCTCCAAAACTGTTTATTCATTTGAAGTGAAAGAAGACACAGTACCAGGTTAGTTATCTGTGCAGCGAAGCCTTTCATCATGTAAATTAGGCACAAATACATAATGTTTGCTGACAACAGTTAATTTAAGTATTACATGATAGTTTTTAAAATGTTATTATTTAACTTGTGATTTTAGATCTATACTATCCTCAGTTCTGATCTTTAGAATAGTTAAGGTCTTTCTGTTTTTGTTGTTGCCAAAATGTTTTCTTTTCATTCCACAGTCACTAGATCATCCAGTGATTATGCATTATCTATGTGTTGACAGGAACAGTTGTGGGAAAAGTGGAAACAGTGTTTGAGAGTCTCACGCCTATCACATACTCAGTGCAGGAGGATGACGGAGAGAACCTGTTCCTCCTCAGCCCCCTCTCAGGGGAGTTCCTATTATCCCGCAGCCTTGATTTCGAAGCACAAAGACTCTATATACTCACTGTGGTGGTGCAGCAGGGGGATTCTCAGGTATCCAGTGTCAGGGTATACTTCAATGTGTTGGATGTGAACGACAACCCCCCTGTTTTCAGCCAGGATACCCTTTCTGCGTCATTGCTGGAAGACGCACGGGTTGGCACTTGCTTCCTGTCCTTGAATGTGTCAGATAAAGATGATGGTAAGAGCAGAAGTACAACTGAAATATAACATTCATCCAACATTCAGCAGATGTCACCATAAATGCGTCTTCAGAAAACAATGAAGTAATCACTGATCAAAGGTGTCAACAACTGCGATGCAAAACAATATGATTAAAAGTCTGAAAGAACCCCAAAAGGATCAAAAAGTTTTTAACTGTTGAATGATCTGATTGGGTTTCCTTCCACAACAGAACATGACTGAGAAACTGGCCTTACATCTGGCAAAGGTCTCCGGGTGCATATAATTTTGTGGTGAAGCCAAAAACAAATTTCCACCGCATGGTCACTAAAGTTCCTAATCGTTTGAAGTCTGTTCATACTTTAAACTTACTGCTCATGTGCTACAAATACAGAATTCACTGTCCTCTTTTTCACATGCTGCCGGGGATTTATAGGTCCATGCAATTAATGGGGGTCAAATCCACAATCCTCATTGCGTTGTACAGTTCAGACAAAACTAATGAGATGCTACAGCCATGTATGATAGCAATTCTTTTTTCAAAAGTTATACACTTTCTGTAACCTCATCCACATCTTTCAGCTTCTCATAGCAGTAAAAATGATAGCAATGGAAAATGTTGCCCCATTAATTTGATTGACCTGTACACGCCGAGCAGTGAGAAAAAAAGCATGGATGACTGTGAAAATTAAACATTCCAAGTTATAAGTGTAAAAAGGCATAATTAATATTCACACATTTCTTGGCTACACCTGCCAGATTTTGCAAGCCAGTTCCAGACAAGATCGTTTTGTTTATCATCATGTTTACTTATTTATTTGATTGTGTCTTGCTGAAAATGCTGCCTGAAAATCTGCACATTTTAGTTTCACATTTGCCAGTGAATTCTTTTCTTGTCCTCTTTTGTTTATTGCTAATGCACACTTGATTAAAGTATATTTTTAGCATATGCACTTAGCAGCAAACAGGTCAGTGCATCATTTTGTTCTTTGATTTATATATAGTACACCAAGCCATTATGAGAAGGACCTTCCAGCACTTGCAATAATGTCATGTATTATCTTTTCCTCTCTGCCAGGTGACAATGGAGACCTGAAGGTGAGAGTGGTCGGTGGAGATGAAGAGGAAGTGTTCTTCATAAACCCAGCTGGTAGTTTATGCCTAAACACAGAGCTAGACAGAGAGAGACAATCCCTCTACAATCTGACTGTGACAGCCAATGACTGTGTCCTGCCTGTGTCTTTACAGTTCACCAGCACAGCACATGTTATTGTGGTGGTTGATGATGTCAATGACAATGCTCCATTGTTTGTGTCAGCCAAAATAGTCAGTATACCAGAGGACACTGCACTCCATTCTGTTATAATGACTGTACATGCTGAGGATGAAGACACTGGAGCCAACGGGGAAGTTTTATATTATTTAAGCAACACTTCTGGTGGCGCGTTCAGCATCGATAACAGACGTGGAAAAATATACCTGGAAGAGGCATTAGACAGAGAACAGGTAGATACCCTGACTATTACTGTGACAGCCACAGATAAAGGCTCACCCAGGATGGCAACCAGTATGAATCTCACGGTGCACGTTGAGGATGCAAATGACCATGACCCCGAGTTCTCACAAAGCACCTACAGCCTGACGGTCAGAGAGGACATCCCCAGAGGAACAAGCCTGTTTCAGGTTCAGGCTCTTGATCGAGACATTGGGACAAATGGACAAGTGCGGTACATTATGACCCAGGCGAGTCTGTTTGTGGTGGACACGGTTCGAGGTGTCGTCACAGTCATGGATAAACTGGACAGGGAGAGGGATTCAAACTACACCTTAATCATAACAGCTGTAGATCAGGGGAATATACCCAGATCTGCTACTGCAGCTATCAGTGTCACAGTGTTGGATGTCAACGACTTTGCACCCCTCTTTACTCCAGAAACACTGACCATACATGTAATGGAGAATGAGGAGGACCCGTCTCAGCTAATACATCAGGTTCTACTGGTTCTTGTTGACCAAAGAGTTGATTGAATGTTGATTACAGTATGTTTTGATGTTAATTTCTAGATTGTTTATGTCTTTTTTAACCAGGTCTCAGCTTTGGATGAAGATTTAGGCGTCAACAGCCAGCTTACCTATTTTATACAGAAAGGAAATAGTGATGGTTTGTTCTCCATCACTCCCAGTGGCACGTTTCAAATCTTACACAGCTTGGACAGAGAGAGGGAATCATTGTACTTTGTTACCATCATTGCTGTTGATTCAGGTGATTCAGGCCAAAGCTAAAATGTGATGTTGTTCTGCAAACTTTTTACTGTCAGTGTTACTTCAACCAGTTTGATAATTCATTATTTACTTTGTCTTTTGAAGGATTGCCACCTCTAACGGGTACTCTAACCGTACATGTCATAGTGGATGATATCAATGATAACCATCCAGAGTTTACTGAGGAAGTCTACAACACCATAGTGTCTGAGGACAGTCCTGCAGGCACTGTGTTTGCCATGATAACAGCATCTGACATTGATGAGGGTGTCAGTGGGGAAATAAGGTACAATGTCAAAAAGTCACTCAAAATTTGAGAGCAATGTTGAGAGGTAATGTCTATAATTTATACTTGAGAAATTACTGCGAAAGTTATGCATTTTTGTCTGTGGCCTACTTTGGTATCATGGTTCTTAAGGATAGTAGTCTAACATTAGGATAACCATTTCTTACACAATAGCCTTTCTTGTGTATTTGCTGAATATGCTGCAGAGGAGCAACTGGAAATCACTCTTGGATTCTTGTATACATTATGTTGATTTGTACTTTATCGTAAGCTAATAAATCTTTTGATTCTCCTTCAGATATTCCATGGAGAACCTTGATGTGCCGTTTGCCATTGATGAAACATCTGGAGAGCTGTTTACAGCCGATGTCCTGGACAGGGAGACAGTAGCCATTTACAGGTTGATGGTGATTGGCTGTGATAAACATCCTACGCAGCCTCTGTCAAGCTCAGTGCTTGTTACTGTGCTCATTGGAGATATTAACGACCACTGGCCCCAGTTTATGAACAGCCCCTATGTGGCCTATGTGCCCACTGAGATGGCTCCAGGTGAGAGTTTTTACCTCCACTCGACAGTTATATATTTCATCCTGGATAGCATGGACTTGATAGGATTGAGAGTTTTATTTTGTTTATGTCTTGTGTTTCTTTCCTACAGGCACAGTTGTTTGTGCAGTAAGAGCAACAGATGGAGATACTGAGATGAATGCAGAACTACATTATTCATTATATGGACAAAGTTCAGACCTGTTTTCCATCTATCCTCATAGCGGCACTGTATTCACTTCAGGTGCTCTACAGAGAACAGAAGATATTATTGTCAATGTACATGTGGAAGATGCTGGAGAAAATCCTAAATTTGACATCACTACCATCAGTGTCAGGTTTCAGAACGTCTCTGAGTTTCCAGATATGAATGTGGATGTTCTAAGTTATTCCCTCTCGGAGGACCAGCCAGTGGGAACGTTAGTGGCAGTTGTCTCTGCAGCGAGTATCAGAGCTGAACCTGTCTCTTTTTATCTAGCTTCTGGAAACTTTGAAGACGTGTTTCATGTGGAGCAATTAAGTGGAGCGTTGACAGTGGAGAACCCTCTGGATTATGAGAACAAAAAGGAGTTTACTTTGTTGATAGAAGCCAGAGACTCTGGCTCACCTCCTTTCTCATCATTTGCAGAAATTCACATGAACATCAGTGATGTAAACGATAACTTCCCTCAGTTCACCCAAGTTGAGTACAGGTGTGAGGTTTTTGAGAACTCCCCGCCATCCTGGGTTTGTGATGTTCTTGCCATTGACGCTGATTCAGGCAGTTACAGCACAGTGCAGTACAACATAACAGAAGGAAACACTGAAAATCTTTTCACAATTGACCCTGAAAATGGTTTATTGAGCACCACTGCAAGTTTGGATAGGGAAAATATCCCTGAATTCAATCTAACAGTTGAAGCTGCAGAGCTAAACAACCCTCTTCATAAAGACAGAGCGACTGTTATTGTTGTTGTTTTAGACAGAAATGACAACGCACCTCGTTTTTCACAGATTTTTCTCACAGAGGTACCTGAGGATTCCCCTGTTGGACACACAATTATACAAGTCACCTCAACTGACGATGATACTGGTGCCAATGCAGTAATTAATTACTCCATAATTGACCAAAGTGATGATATGCCATTTAATATTGACTTCACCACTGGCTACATCACTGTTGAAAGACTTCTGGACAGGGAGATGCAGGATCATTACATCTTGAAAGTGAATGCTAATGATTCTGCATGGAGCATTAGCACTGATGTCACTATAGTCATTGCAGATGTCAATGATAATAGACCAGTATTTTCTGATCCTTTTTACACTGCTGTCCTTCCTGAAACAAAAGATAAAGAGGTGTTTCTTATGCAGGTTCATGCTACAGATGCAGACATGAGGCAAAACTGTGACATTTTGTATGTTATTGAACCTCCAAATGAGGAGTTTTGGGTGAACGCTTCCTCTGGTGACATCTATACAAAGCAGCCACTGATGTTACATGATTCTGCTTTTGAAATCTACCAATTTATAGTCATTGCATTTGATTGTGGCACTGTTCCTCTGTACAGTAACACCACTGTCACAGTAAGACTAGAACCATATAACTACTACCCACCAATGTTTTTACCTTTTCAGCCTCAGATTGCTATCCCATATCACATGGCTGTTGGTACTGAGGTGGCCCAGTTCACAGCAATAGATCAGGATGTCAATAACACCAGCGTTGGTATAGAATATGTTTTGAGTGGAGGTAATGCATCTGATTTCTTCTGGATCCAAGCTGACAATGGAAAAGTAATCTTAAATCAAAGTTTGATAGAGAGCATAAATTTGTTTTTCACTTTCTTAGTTATGGCAAAAGATCAGGGGTCCCCCTCTTTATCATCGCAGACTGAAATCACTTTTGAAATTACTGGGAGGAATCAATTTTCTCCGAGCTTTAGAGAGCCAGATGTTACTTTCTCTGTCCCTGAGGACTTGTCTGTACGATCAGTAATTGGGAAAATTCAAGCAGAAGATAGGGATTATGGTCCCAATGGTGCCATCATGTACTGTGTTACCCCAGAAAATCAATATTTACCATTCTCTGTAGGAGAAGCCTCTGGACTGCTAACACTGACCAGAGAGCTTGACTTTGAAACAGAAGGTATTTATCATCTCCAAATCCAAGCCATAGATGGTGGCTGGGTCTCTAAAACTGGCATGCTAAATGTTACAGTGGTAGTTATGGATGTGAATGACAATCCTCCAGTCTTTTCATCCTCAGAGTATACCACTTCGGTGCCAGAAAACTCAGAAATTGGAACAAATGTCCTAGACGTGAAGGCTGCTGATGCTGATTCAGGTGCAAATGGACAAATATCCTACTCTCTTATTGCTGGCCGTTTGGATAAATTTGCAATTGATTCAAGAAATGGCACAATCACCACTTTGGACGTCTTTGATTATGAGCGAGAACAGATCTTTGATATAACAATCAAAGCTTCAAACATTGGTGGTCATTTATTTAGTTTGGCACATGTTGTCATCCAAATCTTAGATGTCAATGAGTCCAAGCCCACATTCAGGAGAAAAGAATTTAACTTTTCCGTATTTAAAAATGTGCCTGTTGGAACTAGGATTGGAAAAGTAACAGCTACAGATGATGACCAAGGCTCTGAAGGTCAGGTGTTTTACCTGATGTTTGGTCAAAATAAATATATGGGCTTTGAAATCGACAAACTTTCTGGAGAAATATACACAACTGGCAGTCTGAGGAAACAAGGCAACGGTCACATAGTTGTAAAAGTCCTGGCGAAGAACTCTGGTGTTATTACTGGCATGGATGTAGATGAGACTTTGGTCCACATCGGTGTGATCGACACAAACGATGCACCCATATTCACCTCCGCACTTTATTTAGCGAATGTGACAGAGGACAGTCTGGTTGGGACATCTGTGATAACTGTGAGTGCTCTGGATCAGGACTCCATCTTGGACTGGAATCGTTTCTTCTTCAGTATTGAAAATGGAAACACAAACTTCTCTTTTGCTGTTGATCCATCCAGTGGTGTCATTTCAGTAAACTCTGCACTTGACAGAGAACTGTTTCCAGTTTATAATCTGACTGTTACAGCCACTGATAATGGCTCTCCACCAGCCACTGGGACTACTAATGTCGTTGTGACTGTTGATGACGTTAACGACAATGCTCCCAGACTCACATTCACTGAGGCTCAAGTGAAGGAAAATCAGCCTCAAGGCACCGTAGTTGCCAAATTAAATGCATCTGATTCAGATTTGCCGCCAAACCAGGGACCTTTTACTTACTGGTTGGTAAATACTTCAACAGGTAGTGCTTTTTCACTGACTCCTGATGGAGTTTTATTCACCACACAGACTACTGATCGGGAACAAATCTCTGCATATCAAGTCCTGGTGGTTGTCAGGGATGCAGGGATCCCTCTGCTGTCATCAACAGCAACGATCCACATCAAGATTGTGGATGAAAATGACAACCCTTCATTGCCTAGAAATATTGTTATCGAGGTGAAATATTTTGGCAGTTCTTTCCAAGGAGGCATGATTGGCAATGTTTATCCTGAAGATCAGGATGAGTCTGATACATTCAACTGCTCCATCAAAAGTGGTCCACTTAATATGTTTATGATACCTAACGGCACATGTGAGCTGTGGTCGTCTCCTTTTCAAGGTGAGGCTACATTTAACATCACTATTGAAGCTACAGACCAGCTTCACTTCCCAGTCAACAACAGCATCTATGTAAACTATAAAGGTTTCACAAATGCTTCTATAGACAGCTGCATATTATTCTATGTGTCATCATCCTCAATGGAAGAGTTTTTGTCTAATAAATATTTGCGATTTGTGAAAGCTCTGGACAGTCTGTTTAACCTACAGGCCTCTAAGACTCATGTTTTTGGAATCAAACATATTGGCAATGAAATCCTTCTATTGGCTGCGGTTAAAAATTACAACGGTCAATATCTTAGCAGAGAGGTGGCCAGCAGTATCTCTGCAGGCCATAAGAAATTACTGGAGGCTCAGAGCAATGTGACGATTTCTCACATCACCGGTGATCCATGTCTCACCAGCCCTTGTCAAAATGGGGCAACGTGCAACAAAAACATTTACATCAGCCAGGATGTTGCTGTTCTGGAAAGCGCGGCAGTCATCTTTGTGTCACCGCAGAAAGAGGTTTTCAATTGCACCTGCCCAGCCGGTTTCACCGGGACACTGTGTGAAGGTGACATTGATGAATGTGAGGTGAATCCCTGTGAGAATAAAGGCACATGTGTGAACACTCCAGGACGTTTCTACTGTCACTGTCAGAGTGGCTTCTCTGGCCCTGTCTGCTTTACTGATGTAGATGAATGCCTGAAGCTGAAGTGCCAAAACGGAGGAACTTGTATTCCCACTCAGGATGGATATCACTGCCACTGTGCACCTGGATTTGAAGGTAGATTTTGGTGTATTTTTAAAAAAAATCACATTATTCTGCATGAATAGATTCCAGAATCTCTGTGAAGTCTGGGCCTTATTTTCTTTTCCCAGGAGAAATGTGTGAGGAGTTCATAGACCACTGTAGATCAACCCCCTGTATTCAGGGCAGCTGCATCAATTCACAGACAGGATTCTCTTGTCATTGTCCCTTTGGTAAGAATAATGCATTAAAAAGGATCAACATTTTGGGAAATGTGTTTATTTGCTTTCTTGCAGATAGTTAGATGAGAAGATCAATACTACTCTCATATCTGTCTGCTAAATATAAGGCTACAGCCATCAGCTGGTGATGTTAGCTTAGCACAAAGACTGGAAATGGCTGCTTGCTGTAGCCTTATTTTTATTTGACAGAATATAAGGGTGGTATTGATCTTCTCTTCTAACTTTCCGCAAGAAAGCGAATAAGCCTAATTCGCGAAATTTTGAACTATTCCTTTAGATTTTGTGAAATATACCCTAACTTTTCCAAACTGAAACTGAAAATAACTTATTTATTAAAATGTACTAATACTATGTTTAATCTTTATTCTAGGAGTCAGTGGAGTCCACTGCGAGGAGCACAGTTATGGCTTTGGGGAGCTGTCCTTCATGGAGTTTCCCCAGTTGGATCGCAGGACTAATTTAATATCTCTAGAGTTTGCAACAGTGCAGAGGAACTCCCTGCTCCTGTACAACCCAGGAGGATCATCCAGCAGGGAGTTCTTTGCATTGGAGATACTGGATGGAGCCATAAATCTCTCATATGACCTGGGCTCAGGACCTGTGAGGCTGCAGACACGCAAGCAAGTGGCAGATGGATATTTTCACAGTGTCACTGCTAGGAGGATTGGCAATGTGAGTTTTAAATATGTCAGCACATACACAAGGTTGACCAGATGGCATTTTTAAGTTGGAAATGAGAGTGAAAAGATTAATGTACCTCTATTTGCATTTGACAGATGGGTTCTTTGCATGTGGACAACTGCACTGATGTTGAGAACAATGGCTTTTGTTTTTCACAGAGTGATGGTAGAAGCTTAGAGAGGTAACAGTGGCAGCAATAATAATTACTACTTTCCCATAATTCATTATTTCTGTGTTTAATCTTTATTAATGACCCCTCTCTGTCTTTATCTACAATCAGGACACTGGATGTTGGCAGTAATATGACATTTGGTGGACTGAGGACTTTTGAATCTATTTTACTGCATCCTGCCCAGATAAAAACCCATGACTTTGTCGGATGTATACGTAACATTCATGTGAATGGTATCCTGCTGAGACCTCCAATAGCCCTTGCAACATATAACATCTTTGATAGGTAAACATTTTAAATTCTTCCACACTATGCACAATTCACTTCCGAATATAATGATAAAATGTCTGGTTCTGTGATTTAAACTACATCATCAGGGCATCTTGGTGGCATTTTGGAGGCTGAGCTTGAAGTCACAGCATCCCTGTTTTGAGTCAAGCTGTATGTAGCCTTAGTTGTATGTCATCCCCCTCTCTCTCACTACTCATTTGCTGTCATCCCTCTACTGTCCCCATCTAATAAATGCTTGAAATTGGCCAAAAATACTTTTAAAAACATAATATTTACTCTATTGTTTACATAATACAGAAAATGTCTCTTTCTGTTACTTTTGTATATGTCTAAATTTTAGCAATTTGTCTTTGTAACTCCTTTTTGTTTTGTAAAGGTGTCCTCGGGCAACACCATCACCATGTCACAGCAACCCATGTAAGAACGGTGGCATGTGCCATGACCTTTGGTCTGACTATCTTTGTGAGTGCAAAAGCCCTTTTACTGGAAGCAACTGTGCCAAAGGTAAAGATACCTTTTAATACGCAGGATTGATTTGTATTTAATTTTTGTCTTCCCTTTAATGCTCTTTTTTCATGTTCTTTCTTTTTGAATAGAAATGTCAGAGGAGCTTGTGTTGCGATTTAATGGAAATGACTACATTGAGTATGTCATCAAGGAGCGATTCAAGAGAGACTACCTGCTAAAAGACTTGCTGGACGATGAAAAAGAGGGAAATACCAGAGACCCAACAGTGATTAACATCAAGTTCAAGACCCAAAGTAATGGAGTGTTAATATTTGTTGTTGGGCAGACAGGATACACTATGCTGATGGTAGGTATGAAATGCTTTTATCCACAGATTTACTCATCTTGTATTTATGTTTGGAATATAAAAATGTTTGTTTTTTTGTCCAATTTAGATAAAAGACAGAAAGCCTGTGTACATTTCCAAAGACACAGTGTCAGGACACCTGTCAGAGTTCACTGTAGACTCTCCTGTGGCTGATGGGGTCTGGCATGTCCTTTCCTTGTTCAGCAATGGACAGACTACTTTTCTGCTTCTGGGTGGCAAACCAGTGTTGAACATCACTGACCGAAGTATGGATCTCACTCCTGTTAGTGTGGAAAAGATTATTTTTGGTGCAGCTCTGACAGGTGATCTGAAGCTCCAACAGTCAGGTAAATATAGAGTCATCATTGATGACAAATTAAATCTTTCTTGGAATATTCATGTGTGAACCAGATATAGAAATGCACTTTATTTTTTTACCGAGATAATTAGTCATAATGATGATGATAAAGGATTCTTTTTCTATTGGCAATGAATATATCTTGGACACATACCTACTGTACTGTGCATGCACTGTTAAAGATGTAGTCTACGATTCTAATCCAAAACAGTTTTTGTCAAATTCAGTGAATATCTCCTCACGGTCCGCTAGCTTTCCGTTCTGTGTGTGCACTGAAAAAA
>NTHP01000008.1:2515801-2546433 GCA_003416845.1 Oplegnathus fasciatus
GGTGTTCATACACAGCCCTGGCTCTGTAAACAGGAAACAAACAGAGCGACTCAGGTAGAGCCACCAACCCAGGTCGTCAAATACCGATGCTTTCTCGTGTTTCCACTAAACACTTCGGTATAATATGTCACAACTCGTGTACGTGCACAGGACAAACTAATGCTGTGTGTTACTCGCGCAAGTTTGAAGGAGCACTGAAGAGAGGGGTGTATTTGTTTGGCTGTTGAGTTCAAATATCAACAAGCTTTCTCCAGAATCATAGACTACACCTTTAATCAAGGCAATTCAAACCAAGAATACACAACATGTGTTTGTGCAGGAGTATTATACAAGGAATGCTACAGATAAACATAAAAGCATCTTTGTTGTGTATAAGCCGAAGTAAAATGATTTTTAGGGGTTCTATCAGTTAATATAGTTTGGGGTTGTTTTTTTTAGATGTAAATATTGTCAACAAAAGGCCTTAGAGAGCCAAAACATTTCAAAGTTTCTTGTTGTGTCTTGCCTGCTGCTGTAATCTCTCACCTTCCTGATCCTCAGCTGATGAGGGTCATACATGGCAAAATATTGCTTTCTTCCACTTCATACAGGAGGTTTCATCAGGTTAGGGTGTCTCTTTGTCCGTTGTGAGAATAGAGCATGTGAGTTTGTGCTATATTTGGTAGCAAAATTACTTAAATGACTCACTAAATGAATCACTAAAATGACTTTTCCTCCCTGTTTAAGCAGATCATTCTAAATACAACCTGTACAGTATGTGTAAAGTTATATGAAATGGTCATGTTTTTTAGCACACTGATATAACAGTCTTCATTCTTTTTATTACAGGGTTCACTGGATGTGTGCAGTATTTCAATGTGACCGGTTACACCCTGCCTGTCAGTGGACACAGCATGATGGTGGACGTCTGGCCGAGTTTAACTCTTTTCCAATCGAGCTGCAACTCTCTGGGTGTCTGCCTCCCCTCCCCCTGCTCTGAGGAGGACACAACCAGGAGGGGTTGTCTCTCTGCACACTGTCAAAACCAGTGGAGGTGTGGACCTGCTGTGCAGAACAGGTCCTGCATCTGTTTACATAATGTCTCTGACCACCCCTGTGATATCTGCACCTCAACAACAGAGAGCCGTGATCGATGCTCTGAGGCGCAGGGCAGCGTGCCTCTGTGGCTCATAGCTGTGATTCTTCCTCTAGTCTCCATCCTGGTGATTATAGGAATGATTGTTGCCCTTTACAAAGTGAGGCAGCGGCATGCAAAGTGTCAGAATCATAGCACCCCACAGAAAACAGAGCAAGGGACAGACAACATAGCATTTTGCTTTGATGACAACAGTACACTCACAGATGCTGCATCTGCAGAAAAAGAGAAACAACATGACCCAGTGAGTGCTGATCAGCAGAGGTTGAGTGTGGAGTTTTACTGTGATGCCAGTCTGTCAAGTGCTCAGCCAGTGCCAAATAGTGAGCTGGAGTATTATGAAATTGGCAGCATCTCTAGTGCATTTCATTCAGACACTACCTCACTGAAGCTCAGCTGGCACAAGCATTTGTACAGCACCAAGAGTGTGAAAGCTGACCCTAAACGGTGGGGAGATTTGAGGACGCTGTTAGCAGGATTTAAGAAAGAGCGCTCCAGTGAAGAGAGGGCAAAAAGTCCTACGAAGTCTCAAAATGTGGCTTCCCTGAACAAGCAGTTGTTGACTAAGATTGATGCAGAGCAGTCCCAGGACACACCGGCCCGTTACAAGAAGAGATTCCTACAGTCGGAGCTCCTAGAACCTGTACAATGCCTCACTTTTGAAGAAATTAGTAAACTAAACACTCCTCTGGAGCGAACAATGTCATATCGAGCATCCCTGAGGTCCGGACTTGCCACCACAATGATCGATGTGTCATCTGACAGTGAAACAGACAGCACAGTCACCGGCTCGCAGTACGAGCGCGGACAGTTTTCTATCATCAGCACCAGGAAATATATACATGACCAGTCATCTCTGTCAGGGTGCAGCTTCAGACAACAAGGCATCTGGCCTGTTAGCTCATTCTTAAAACACACCCGTCACTCTGCTGCAGGTCAGCGTGAAGCTGAGAGTGCTTCCAGTATGCTTGAGCAGTGGGAAAATATTTTTAGTATGCACCTCCCTTTTAGCAGCTATGCTCCTGTATTTGAGGATATAGCATGTCTACCTACTGAACCCAGCCATAGCTATGATGTGCAAAGTGACATAGAGGAAATTATTTGATTCTTATATTGTATAGGTGTAGCTAATGGGTCAGGTGGAAAAATACTAAATATTTATGTTACTTTAACTTCATTGAAATTATTTTGATATATCAAAGTCCATTAATAATATAAATGAATGACATGAAAATCCTAAGTTTTAGTTTGGACTTTGACCAGGTTCTGAACAAGCAGTATAAGATGTTTTCACTTAACCAAAAACTCGATGACAGTTTATTTTAACATCTTCAGGGCAGCCGGAGGATGTATCTAGTAATGATGCTTAAATGTATAAAACCTGTGTAAAGACAATCATGTTTTGTGTAAATGTCACACTAATTATTCATATGTCACCAACTGTTCTGTATGTCCAGTCTTGTCGGTTTCTTTAATAACCTTTGCATTAATTGATATATGAATATTCAGGATGCTGTTTGCAGTTTCTTGTACATTGTGAGATGGCACAAAAGGGACTCTTCCAAATACCAACAGAGTGGCTGCGATCCTTGTATCAATTCACATTTACAGGCTTGCAGACTTTCAAAATAAAAGTTATGTTTAAGGGCAATGTGTCCTCGTGGAGTGTGAATGAGTGTGTGAAAAACATTATGTTGTGCATGTTGTAAAGAGAGAAGGCATGAGACTCACTCTGTCAAATTACTGAATGCAGTGGTCTGAAATTCTATGGACTTGTATCCACAGTGTTCACTTTCTTTTGATATACCCTGATGGTTTGGCTCTATCTAGTGGACAAATTCAAGGTTACATTCAGAGGCGCTCTGTTAAACTGAATAGATTGTATATTTAGCACAATTACAGTAGTGAGGTGCAGTGTTGGGGCACACTGTGATGCCTTTTTCGAGCAGAGTTAAGAGGTTTCACAAGTACTCTCAAAAATCAACATAAACAAAATGGAAATACTGTACACAAAACTTAAGCAAACAGATACATAGCAAAATGTCAAGGATATTAGCCTGCAGATTCATTTCTCAAATATAATCAACAATATGCTGAAAGTGTTGAGAATCTCCCAGGTGCATACTTGCAAATGCAAAGAGAGTTTTTTAATGAACTGTAGTAATTGTAATAATATGTGGACAGTTATTCTCAGTCTGTGGGGGTTTTATTTTGCATTTAAGATTGATTTCAAGAACTACAGATACAAGATGAATTCAGAATAGAATCAGTATATGAGCAGGAGGATTCTATTTAGCAGTTGATGTCATTCTGTCTCAGTTTTTGAACATGACTGAAAAAGCACATCTTGAAATAAAAACAACTATAAACTTACCATAAACTCACTGTAAAAATACGAGCAGTGAAATAACATTTTGAGCTAACAATGAGTGCATGTAGTTATTAAAAAAATCAGCTATTTTGGAAAGATTTATTTATTGATTTTGGTCTCCAATGCGTTCCACAGATCTATGGGAATGTTAGTTTGCAATTCTTGCAGCACTTAACAGTTCCAAGATACATATCTGTAGTATGTCACCCTGGTTAAACAAAGGACAAAGGTTACAATTTGCTCTCAGACACACTCCCTGGTTGAATAGGAAAAAAAACTGTAAAACTTGTGGAAACTACTAGTGGAGTAATAAATGAATAAATAAAGTACATTTCTGTCAGCCGTCTTACATGGCACCTTTATGATAACCAACATATACTGTACTGTTTGCTTTTCCATAGCTCATCTTAATGTTATATTACTTAATATTTTGTTTGTAATCAATTTTAATTGCAATGCTCACTTTTCTATTTTTAAATCTCTGCATCAAAACCTCTTTAATGTCCTTAGTCTTGAAACAGTATATCACTGGATTAACTACAGCAGGTATGAGGCTGTACATCATGGTAATAACAATACGGGCGTCAGTGCTCAAACTGAATCCCAAATTGTGAGCAAGATAAACAAAACATCTTGGTACATAATAAAGGCAGGTAATAAAGATCTGAGGAGCACAGGTGGACAGGACTGTGTGGCGCCTCTCAGCGTGAGACATTTTCAGAACAGCTATGATAATAGAAAAGTAAGAAAAAATGATGAATGTTAAAGGAACCAAGAGACTTACCAAGGCATTTGCAAGGGCAACATTTTTAACATATACAACATTTTCACCACATCCCAACTGAGTTATTGATATATGATCACAGTAGCACTGTGTGATGATATTGAGGTTGCAGTACGGCAAACTTAAGGCATGAAGCACAATCCCCAACATACGTATGAATGTTATAACCCAGCACAGGCTACAAGCAATAGAAATTGATTTGTTTGTAATTACAAGAGGATATCGAAAAGGAAACCATATGGCAATAAAGCGATCCAAAGCCATAATCAGCAAAATTAAAGAATGAATAGCTCCCAAAGAATGGACCAAATACATTTGTGTAAAGCAGGTTTCAAATGCAGATATCATGTCATTCCACCAATATATGGCAATGATTTTTGGAAGAGTCACAATGCCGAATACAATGTCTGTCATTGCAAGGTGAAAAAAGATCCAGTATGTTGGTTTGTGAAGAGTCCTCTCATACATAATAACAGCTAAAATGAAAGCATTTCCAAACACAATAGCTAGGAAAATGAGAAGAAGAAGAGCAGACACTGGCCCATAATACTCAGGTGGAAGTCCTGGGAATCCAGTGACAATAAAGTATTTTATAGTTGTAATATTGGTGTATTTCATCATCTCATGTACATAGAAACAGCCTTTAAACAAAAATGAAAATGAAATAAAACAAAACAAACAAGCCTGGAGGTGAAATTAGAAACCAGTGATGGAATAAATAACACTTCAGTGTCAATTTGTAGTAATATCAAAGAAATTATACAAACTTGCAGTACCTCACACGCTATTCCACAAGCTATCCCAATGATATCGTCAGCACGTCTTACCTTTCAAAGACTCTGCAAGACTGTGGTCTGGTTCCATTAACGATCTTGGTGCACTTTACATAAATGCTTCAAACAGAGTCCATTCTAATGATGTGTGTGGACATTAACATTCCAAGGAGCCTACACCCATATGCACTCAAGTGTCTGACTGCATACATTATGACAAACATAGTCAGAGATTTCCAGTCTGTGTTGAGGTTGACTGCAAACGTGTTTCTGTGTGATATTTGGGAAAAGTCATGTTTGATGCATCTAACAGAAGCAGAAATCTGTTCATCCATATCTGTATGTAGATTTCTTGAAAGAGTTGTTTGTTTGAAATGTAAGTCTGTCTGATTGAGGAGAGAAATATAATATATAATAACTTGTATATATTCTGGTAAACATTGTCATGGTAAACAGGAAGACAGAGAGCAACTATAAACAACTATAATAATAATAGAAATATGTCTAATAATAATAATAATAATGGAAATATGACTAATAATGGAAATAACAGCTATAATAATACTAATAATAGAAATATGACTAATAATAGTAGCAATAACAACTATAATAATAATAGTTTGCAGACTACACAATGGTCATCGGCCTCATTCAGGACGGTGACGAGTCTGCATACAGACGTGAGGCTGAACAGCTGGCCCTCTGGTGTGGTCAGAACAATCTGGAGCTGAACACGTTCAAAACTGTGGATTTCAGGAGGAGCCCCCCAACACTGCCCCCCTCCCCCTCTCCATTCTGAACAACACGGTGTCTGCTGTGGAAACCTTCCGGTTTCTGGGATCCACAATCTGCCAGGATCTAAAGTGGGAGTCCAACATAGACACCATCAGGAAAAAGGCCCAGCAGAGGATGTACTTCCTGCACCAGCTCAGGAAGTTCAACCTGCCTCAGGAGCTGCTGATCCAATTTTACACCGCCATCATTCAGTCTGTTCTCGGCACATCCATCACTGTGTGGTTTGGATCAGCCACCAAACAGGACAGGAACAGACTACAACGGACAGTCAGAACTGCAGAAAGAATCATTGGTGCAGAACTGCCCTCCATTCAGGACTTATACAGGTCCAGAGTCAGGAAACGGGCAGAAAACATCACTGCAGATCCATCACACCCTGGACATAACCTGTTCGAACTTCTCCCCCCTGGGAGGCGCTACAGAGCTCTGTACGCCAAAACAACAAGACACATGAACAGTTTCTTTCCTCAGGCTGTCACTCTGATAAACAGTTAACACCAGTCACAGAGTGTCAGGAATGATCCCTGTGCAATAACCCAGTGACACAAACATTCACTGGACCTGTAATATATCATTATATTATTATATACTCTCATTGTTTAAACATACACTGTTTTTATCATGCAAATATCATCACTCAAACACAAAACTATGCACGCTGTGTATACTGTGTATACTGTCACATCCACCTACCTCATGTGTATAAAGCTACCTGTTACAGTAANATATATACACCTGTACATAGTAGTTTAATGTTTATGTTTACCTTGTCGAGCTTGTTGTCCTTGTTTTAAGATGTATAGTTTTATATGTATGTAAGTCTATTTCTGTGTACGTACACTGAGAGCAAAGAAAAACCAGAGTCAAATTCCTTGTATGTGTCCACATACCTGGCCAATAAAGCTGATTCTGATTCTGAAGTACAGAGACAAGTACACTGTCTGATGCGATTAGGAGGTCATTTGTAACTTTCGCCAGTGCTGTCCCTGTGCTATGATGCGCTCTAAATCCTGACTGAATATCCTCAAATAACTATCCTCAGAGACCGGAGGATTGAAGCACTGGAGAGGAGAGTGGATGAAACTGAGTTATATTCTCGTGAGGAGGATGTACTCATAAGTGGCCTAGAAACAAGACATCCATCATATGCTCGGGCTGCAGCTGGTGATCCTACCGCAGAGGATGCACCACCGAGTGAGCTGACAACGCTCGAACAGCAAGTAATTCAGTTCCTCCACAGTAGGAACATAAACATTGAGAGTAACTCAATAACGGCTTGCCATACACTTCCGAAGAAAAACGGCAAAATGAAACCGGACATTATAATTAGGTTCATGAACAGAAAGCACAAATCTGACCTACTAAAACAAGGAAAAAAGTTGAAAGGGACTGACGTCTACTTAAACGAGCACCTGACCAAAAAGAACGCGGACATAGCCAGGCATGCACATGTCTTAAAAAAGCAATATAAAATACAAGCAACGAGGACATGGAACTGCAGAGTTTGGATACGTCTAAACAGAACACCGGAGCAAGCAAGAACAACTGTCATAAAAGAGTTAAAAGACTTGGATCAGTACAGATGAGCTCTACCCGTCTTTGAGTTAAGGAGAAATGGACCAAATCGAAGAAGGGATTATCAATTGCTGTAAAATCATGGAGATGAACGATTCTTTTGACTGACCTGGAGGAAAAAAACGGCATTGACATGGATACATATCTGAGAACGTTTGATGATTCGGAGTAAAGACTGCATGAAATTGGATTTGGAATTTGAGTCAGTTAAAAAAACGTTTAAGTGTAATAGCTGTAACAGAAACATGGTTAAGTGATGAAAAAACAAGTGATTTTCAACTTCAAGGTTATGAAATGTTCTTTACAAACAGACAGAATAAAAAAGGTGGAGGTGTAGCCATATATGTCATATATACATATATACATATATACATATGTGTATATATATATATATATAAAACTCTGAAATGCAAGGAAGTGGCTAGAATGTCGACTACTATGAACAATATGATGGAGTGTATTTCGGTTGAAATTATGTCTGAGAAATCTAAGAACACCATAATAAGTTATATGTATAGAGCACCTGACTCCAGCATAGATGCATTTAAAGTTAATTTAGTGGAGATGTACGAAAAGATGAACACTAATAAGTGTGTCTTTGTTTGTGGCGATTTCAACATTGATTTACTGAACCCACATGGACTGAAGTCAATAACTGAATTTATTAATACAAACGTTAAATTACAGGCATNGAGCTAGAACAAACTTAAAAAAATAGATGTATTTCAGTTAAAGGTGTGAATTTATGGAACAAGCTTGAAGATGAATTAAAAATGTGTAAAACAATTATTAATTTTAAGAAGAAGTTTAAAAATAATGTATTGAATAAGTATAGGGAACGGGGCTGACACTTTATGTTATATTCATGTTTATGATATATATGTTGTTCAGTGGGGTGTGGCTTCTCTCGATTTTGTTGAAGTGCTGCTTATTGCATGTTGTGGAGATACTGGGTTGTTGATGAAAACGACGATGTAGTGAAGGATTTTGCATTTAGTAAAATATGAAATGTGAGAAGGGTAGGCATAATAAGCCTTGGCTTCAGCCTACACCTTTTTGGTCATTTTGTTCGGTGTAATTGTTGAAATTTTGGTAATTGTGGAATTGAGTGTTTTGGATGTGCATTGTTTGTTTTGATTGTTTGGGTTTTTTATTTATTTTATTATCTTTATTTTTGTTGTTGTTGTTGTTTGTTTGTTTTTGTTTTACAGACCGAAATAAAATTGAACTGAATTGAATTGTTACGCAGAAAGTCACACAACTGATTGGCAACTACTTTCTCAAGGATCTTAGAACTATACCTTATAAATCTTGTCATAAGTTGTCATGTATGATTATATAAATGTATAAAGAGTTTTATAAAGCCTTATAAATGCATTATTATGTCTGAATGTGCTTGTAATGCATTATAGACATGACCTTCATATAAAGTTACCCAAGAGGCTAATACAAAATGTGTTTATAATACTAAAAAACAACAACCACAGGCTGGTAAAAAGCCTTCCAGTTAAAGTGAATTTTAAGATGTGGTATAAAGTGAATTCTGATTTGGCTCCATACTCAAAGAGATCAAGAGCTGAGAGAACCAAAACAGAAAAGGCTCAGAAACTCCTACAAACATGGTGTGTAGTTGGAACAATGGAACAATGTGCTGTGGCTTATAGAGGATTTTACAAACTGTAATTAGGAGCCTTACAAGTTAACAGCAAAAACATAAAATTGACTCTAAAAATCACAGAGATGGCGCACATTTGAAACAACAAAAGATATAACATGTCACTTGATTTCATTAATTGCACATTGGCATATTATTTTATCCAGTTTTTATGCTGATATTAATTTTCCTAAGAAAGAATTTCTTTTTCAAGTTTTCTTTGATATCCTTTGTTTTGAAACAGTATATTACTGGGTTGACAGCAGCAGGTAAAAGACTGTACAGCATTACAACAACAATGCGGACTGGAACACTGAAAGTGAATCCCACATTATTTGCCAGGTACACAAAGCATCTTGGCATATAATACAGAAATGTGATGAGAAGCTGTGGCGTGCAGGTAGACAGCGTCTTGATGCGGCTCTCGGAGCTAGACATTCTCATAACAGCAACAATGATTATAAAATAAGAAAAGATGATAAAACCCAGAGGCACCAACAAACTGAACATGGCAAGACCAAATGCAACTACTTGAACTTCTCGTACATTCTCACATCCAAGCATTGTTATTGCTATATGGTCACAATAGCACTGTACAATTATGTTTGAATTACAGAAAGGCAGTGTAAGAGCATCTAAAACTACACCTACCATCCATGATAGTGGCATAAACCATGATATTCCACATAGCACAGAAACAGTGGTGTTTGTGAAAAGAACTGTGTAACGCAGTGGAGCACAAATTGCAATAAAACGATCAAGGGCCATCACCATCAGGATGAAAGAATGAGCTGCCCCTAGAAAATGAATAAAATACATTTGTGCAAAGCATCCATAAAATGAAATAATGTTGTCATCAAACCAATATTTTGATATAATCTTTGGCAGAGTAACAGTCCCAAATGCTAAGTCAGTTAATGCCAAGTGGCAAAAGATCAGATATGTAGGTTTGTGAAGAGACCTTTCACATTTCACAAACACTAAAATGAAAATATTTCCAATAGCTATAGTGAAGAAAATTATAAAAAGCAGGGCTGACACAGGTCCATAATACTCAGATGAAAGTCCAGGAAATCCGAGGATGAAGAAATGTTTTATCCTCGTTACATTAGTGTAGAACATAATCACTTGAATTCACAATGACAACCTATCAAAAAGACACAAAGATTGAAGTAATTATTAGATGAGACTAGCTGACAAAAATATCAAATAACATGGAAGCATTAGAAATAGATTTTCAAATCTGACAGGTATGCAAACAAAAGCAAACAAAGCATAAGCCGCCACAGTGGGATTTCATGTTTTCTGTGGAGGATCTTCAGTGTAAATCTTACCTTGCAAAACTAACAGTAGATACTGCAGTATCTCACTGTAGTGCCACCTAATATGTGCTTAGCGTATCGTTTTATATGATATTTTATGTAAATAGGTAGGTCTCAAAGGGTCATGTGCCCGAATGAGTTACACCCATTCTACTCAGTGCATGACACATCAAGGTTCGCGGTGTTATTGTCAGTAAACAATACATGACTGCACAATGAAATGCAGTTGTCGCCCCCTCCATGACAGACAGAACATGTATAAACAGATATTCAAATATTTAATTTAGAATAGAATATTAACAATAAAATAGGCAACGAAATAGAACAAACTTTATAAAAGGAAGCACTAAAGGGAAGAAATAAAAAGGAAAACAAAATTATATTTATAAGGAATATATTCTGTTACGTACTATATACATATATATCAGTCTGCAGTAGCTATTTTTCACCAGCAGAAGGCAGTGCTGGTGCCGCTCCTTTGCCATCTGTGCTTCAACAGTGACAGAGGGCAGTTAGCATGAAAACAGGTCACAGTAACGTAAAGTAGAGAAATAGTAGCCGCTGGATGTAACTACAGTTCTATGACGGGCTTGGCTATTGTTTACCCCATCGAGGTTCTGCCTCTGATCCAAGACAGATCTTTGCACTCACTGCCCAATCAGGAGGTAGCAATCATTTGTTATAAAACACCAGCGCACCCGCTGTTCATCTCCCTTCTCAGGCAATGTCTTCCAGCAATGCCCCTGTGGAGTTAGTTTGACAAGGCAATGCTCCAGGTTCCACCCGGGGAGCACAACCCATTGTCTCATAACCTGTGCAAATCGCACCACACAACCATTAGATAGCTGCTGAGCTGTGAGACAGCCCATGGTCCATGGCAGACAAAGATTTCCCCCAAAAAAGGCAAACCTTCCATAACATCACATCACAAGTGGATATCTCCTTGCAGTGAAGTGGTTGAAGCCGCCATAGCAAGCTGTGATCACTGCTGCATGTGCAACCCTTGTCAAACAGACCTGCAGAGATGCAACATATCCTGCTGGAGGCAAGGACACAGGTTGATTCTACATTTATTTAGCTGACGCTTTTATCCAAAGCGACTTGAAATAAGTGCGTTCAACCAGGTGAATGCAACCTGAAAATTGCAAGAATCATGCAACTTCATGAACTTCACCAAATATGCACCTCTGCTTCAAGTGTTACATTTAGAAACAAGAGATGGTGGAAGAGAGTTTTTGAGTGTCATCTGCATTGCTGCGGTAGGAAAAGCCACGTGGGTGAATAACAGAGCCCAGTGACTTGGTGTAAAGAGAAACGAGGGCAAGACCCAGCACAGAAGACTGAGACTCACAGCTTTTGGAGGGTGGAGAGGAGGATCTGGTGGCTCACCGTGTCAAACACTGCTGAAAGGTCCAGCAGTATGACGACAGAGGGGGGGCACTTCCTATTGGCGACGTAGGCGGCTGCCTAGGGCACCACACAGAGGGGGGCGCCAAAATTGCGCCCAGAAAAAAAAAGGTTTTTTTTTATTTTTTTATTTTGACATTAAAAAAACATGCTAGAGCTTATATTTGTGTTGATATCTTTTTTTTAAAAGATATTTTTCGCCTTTATTGGACAGAGTGAGAGTGAAGAGGCAAACAGGAAATGTGGGGAGAGAGACGGGCACGACATGCAACAAACATTGCCGGCTGGAGTCAATGTTGCGGTTATGAGGCACCGAATGTGCTAGGTCCGGCCCTGAGTGCGGAGTTCATCTGTGATGGCAAGGAGAGCAGTTTGAGTTGAGTAGCCTGCCTTGAAACCAGACTGCTGGGGTCAAGAAGGTTGTTCTGGTGGAAATACGCGGAAAGTTGAGTGAAGACAGCATGCTCAAGAGTTTTAGAAAGAAATGGAAGACAGGTTTGTAATTCTTTACATCAGAAGGGTTGAGTGTGGGTTTCTTTAAAAGAGGGTTCACTCGAGCTGCATTTGGAGTGTGAAGAAAACAACCAGTTGTCAAAGAGGTATTGATGAGGTGGGTGAGGAAAGGAAGGAGATAAGGAGCAATAGGCTGAAGAAGGTGAGAGGAGATAGGGTCAAAAGGGCAGGTGGTTGGGTGGTGAGAGGTAACCAGGGTTTGTACCTCATTGGGAGAGAGGGGTGAAAAGAAAGTTGATGGCATTGTCCTAGCACACACCCAAAGCGTCCCATAGATAGACTTTGATTTCTTATTTACGTATCCAGTAAGATCATTTGGAGTTGCGATTTGGGCCACTTGATGAAGACAAGTCCAATAACAAGTCTCCTTTTAGCTCTCCACCAACTCCTGGGGGAAATTCTCTAGCAGCTAAAGGGTCCACTATTTTCACCAGCTAGTCACTAACTTTGTTTATCTGCTGTTTGGTGCTGGGCAGGTAGCAAACAGTGGGCTTATCAAAGCTTTGATTTCTCTGAAAAAAGCTTAAAAAGATTATTGAGAGCAGACAAATCCAAACAATGAGCTGAAAGACAATAAAATGTGATAAGTCTGATCACTGCGAGCGACCCTTTTCACATTACACTCCGTTATTTGATCCATTGCTGATATAAAAAAATGGATTAGTGCAGCGTCAGCTTCCTGTGATAGTCTCACTCCTCCCAGCACATGAGAGAGATAAAGGGACACTCCACAGCATGCAGTTTCCTCTGTGAAGCTACGTCAGGTTTATTCTCACTTCTGACAAACAGTGGGTTCACTCACACAGCAGACTGGTAGTCAGGGAGAAAAATTAGTCACTTGGCCATTGTCTCACTTGCTGAGACCTACTATTGGTAAAAGCAAGCTAACATTCTCTAACTACAGTTATTTGCAGTTGAGGTCAGCCATTAACCATACACTAACTTAGACGGCTAAGGTTAGCTAAAGTTATTCTGCCAGTCATACAGCAAACATTAATTTCACCCACTAAAGTAGTAGTTAGCTTTGACTCTTTAGCTGGCAAGCCAGTAAGTAAAATTAATTTGGGTGTGTGTGTTTATGTGTGTGTGTGTGTGTGTGTGTGTGTGTCTGTGTGTGTGCGTGTGTGTGTGTCAGGTTTGTCCAGTACATGGATATGTATGCACAACTGATGTGTTAAAGGCAAGTTTGCAAATGGTCCCAAATTTAAATCCATGACAGAGTTGGAACATGCACGTCCATGCACGTTACTTAAATCAGTCATAAGTAACAAAATGTTAACACTGACGTCTTTGTGAAAAGCTTGAGAAGTAATAATTAGCTGACCAACACAAGGTGTGGAGCACAACTTACTACACCTAAAGAAACCTAACCCCACATCTGTGTACAGTAAACCCGCACCTGGTGCTAACCAGTCCATCACTGATGGATGGAAGGATGTTTGTCTGCTCTTCAGGCTTTTGACAATGGCAGAATGCAATGTGCATGATACTGTTTCTGGAGAGTGGTTGTTTTTCTCTTTTATTGGATTTCTTGCCCCTTTCTATGTCAGGTCAGGATATGACGCAAGTAGTAGGCCCCTGAATGCTATCTGATTACGAACACACGAAGAAGGCTGTAATTACAGTGGCTTGTGTAGTGCACCCCCACAGTGAATGAAAAGCACACCCTTATGTGTGGCTAAAAACAAGACTTTAGATGTGGTATCTGATGTTTTATCATAATACAGAACATGTACAGGATTATTTCTTCCTATTAGCTCATCACTTCCGTTGTATGACATACAGTATAGTGCAGTATTTGTAAAGCAATTCTACCTGAAATTACCAGTGAGTACCATTTATATATCATTCTCATCTGAATTGCTGTAAAATGCATGCTTTACAGTAATTAAACACACATGCACACCCAAAAAATTGAATTTACACATCATGCTAATCATTTTATGTTGTACAGTAACTTTTATCATCACTTCATTATTAGAATGAAAGTTTTATCTCTATTCCAATCCTAGTTGTTTTCAGCTTCTTTATCAAAGTCTGCTTGATATCCTGAGTCTTGAAACAATATATGAGTGGATTAACAGCAGGAGGAAAAAGACTGTACAACAATATCAATAATATGCGCACATCCAAACTGAAAGAAAACCCAACAGTATTAGCTACATAAACAAAACATCTGGGAAGGTAAAAAAGACATGTGATGAATATTTGTGGGGTACAAGTTGATAAGGTTTTTTTGCGCCCTGCGGCATTGGACATTTTCATAATAACCACAAGAATGGAAACATAGGAAAACAAGATGAATGCGAGAGGAAGCAAAAGACAAAACATGGCCATACAGAGAGTAGTGACCTGCACAATTTTAACATCCTCACCACATGCCTGACTTGTTATGGAAATATGGTCACAGTAGCATTGAGCAATGACATTTGATTTACAGAAAGGTAAAGTGAGGACATGGAGTACAACAGCTACCATCAAAGGCAGAGGTATGAACCAAGCAAACCCACAGAGCACAGATATGATGTTGTTTGTGATGAGGACAGGATAACGCAGTGGAATACATATTGCAATAAATCGATCAAGAGCCATTACCAACAAGATGAACGAAGTCACTGATCCTAAATAATGAACAAAGAACATCTGTATAAAGCAGCCATAAAATGAAATAATGCTATCACCAAACCAATATTTTGATATGATCTTTGGGAGAGTCGCAGTGCCAAATGTTAAGTCATTCAGTGCCAGGTGACAAAAGACCAGATATGTCGGTTTTTGAAGTGACTTCTGACAGATCACAAATGCCAAAATAAAGATATTTCCTACTGCAATAGCTAGGTAGATGAAAAAGAACACAGCTGACACAGGTCCATAATACTGTGGTGAAAGACCAGGGAATCCAAGGATGAAGAAACTTCTCATTCTTGTGACATTTGTGTAGATCATTATCACCTGTTTCACAATCAGCACCAAGACAAAGAAAACCCTGAAAAGTATAAGTCAAAATTCATTAGATGCGGCATATCAAAAGTAATATTTAACAAAACCTAACAATAACAATATGCCATAAAATGATTACTTTTAACTGAGAAAATGAATCAACTCAATCATGAAAGTTGTCATGAAAAACACACATTTGAAAGTTAAAGCTTTTCTAATGTGAAGATTTGCTCACTTTTCTTGGTGTCATATGATTATAAATGCCTTTGAGCTTTTTGGTCAGAAAACATAAGCCCTTTCGACACGTTGCTGTGGACCCTGGTAAGTATTGATTGGCATTTTCCATTATTTGTGACACAGAGTAAAGGATTTATCCATTACATTACAAATAATCATTAGATTAATGATAAATACAATTATTACACTATTTGCAGCCCTAAAGGTCATTACATGTTACATTCTTCACTCCTCTCTCTACCTGACTAGAATATAAGTATTTGTCATGAATGTATTACTTTCCTCACACGTTTTGACAAAAGCATGCAAACTTTGTTTTTTAACATTTCAACCCCAAATATGTATGTACAAGGGAACAGAGACGGTTATATGATACAGTTTTTGTGTTTACCATTCCGAGCCCAAGTAAGCGTCTTACCTTTCAGATGCAGGCCAACAACTAAAAGCTGAGTGCAGCACCTGGATGAGAGCTAATATCTGCTCCTTGTGATGTCTGACCTCATGGGTCGTATTCTCAAATGAATCTCGAAAGTGCCCATATAGCATAATGGTATCTTCTTCCTTACAATTATCAACAATTCATTTAAAACTGGCATGAAGATTAAAACAGTGAACAATTTGCATTAATATAAAAATAAACATAAAGCCACACTTAACCCCCTATGCTATATTCAGTCTGGTTGCTGAATCTTCCAGACAAAATTCCATAAAGACAGAATATTGTAGCACTCTTGTGGCAAAACCTTAAAGTTGTAAATTGGTAAATGCAGTTGTGCTTTTGGACCTCACTTCAGTTTCAGTTTCAGTTTCCTCGTCAGTAGTCATCGATCTTTTCTTTGTTTGTTCGACCATAGTAACCGTTTACTCGCAACGCTAGCAGAGTTTAAGTGTGAGTGCGTGTAAGCTAGCCAAACTGCTGTATTAACTTAGCTCAATGCACCGCAATACTGTCGTGCTTAACAAGCAGTTAACATGCCTTGGTTAATGAAGCTTGCTACATGCATGGAAGCGTGTATTGCAGTAGCTAGCTTACGGTATATGGAGCGCAGCATGCTTGAATTGGGATGGTGTGATTTCCAAAGACTGTTTTTTGTTATGTTTTATGTTGATAGTGGTTAAAAAAGGTAACTAATCATTTCATTTTAAGTTAAATATGCTTTAGCATCCTATCAGAGTTTGTTAAAAAATGGTTACAGATATTTTCTTTTCTTTTTAGCTCTTACGTTGTGCTCATGGCATGTTTTGGAGCTACAGTATTATCAATCAGCAGTTGTGAAGCATCAATTGAAGAGTTAGACCATCATTCAGCCGGGGATGCTACAGATATTATTATATCTCTATAGCAATATTCAGTATTTTTATATTATTAGCCCTTGTTCTCGTTTGTGATAAATAAATGTGCAGTACTTTTACTGTAGAACTGTTAAGAAGTTTTGGTTGTAATGTCTGAAAGGTATATATATATATATAAAAATTTTCTTTTGGGGGTGGGGGGGTGCTTGCTTAGGGCGCTGAATGTGCTATGTCTGGCCCTGCAATCACCATTGTGTTGCATCATTTGGTGATAGTGACTTAACAGACATTTATTTAAATGAAAATCTTCTAGATTATATCTTTAACAAATGTGAGTTGCTGTAATTGCTCTCCTTCAGGTTTACCTCTCACTGCATATCAATGATTTTGGCAAGCTGATGGCTCTGAATATGCTCCCACTGAACTCAGATATTACTGAGATTCTTATTATTAGCCGTGAACATATAGCAAAAACAAATTCAGCGCTTAGCTGCCTAAACTTCAAATACTATGCCTAAAATCCATAGGTGTTATGTTGGCCCTGAACTTAACGCATTAAAATGACTATACATGTTTGTTTTTTTCTCCTGTAGATTCTTGTGTTTGTTTAAATGTCTCAAAATTTAGCACAAATTTGGCTTCATTAAAGCCCCCATGTGTTACACTGGGTATGTGTGCAACACACACTGATCACGCATTGTTGCGACATTTGACACGCATTAATCAATGCTCATCGAACAGACCAGACACAAAGTACAGACAGAAGAAGGACTCAAAGTACAGCTCTGAGGTACTGGGATGTGCTGATGTGGGAGCAAATGTGAAAAAAATCCTGTTTTCTGGTGAATTGATGAGCATTGTGAAGGTGGAAATAATAAATCACTTTGTTGATTTGAATCTTTTGAATGCTATTGATTCAGTCAGTGACCATAGTGATTCAGTACAGTAAGTTCAGTTTAAAGATTCAGTGTTAAAGATCTGTTTTTACATGTGCTGAACAGCTCTAGATATTGGTGCTTGGAAACAGGACAGTGCCGTTAATATACATCAAGCTGCGATCACATCCTTCAAGACACAGCTTACAGTACATGGAAAACAATGGGTGTAAGTGATTTGACACGCATCATATGTGTGTGTTGCCCTTAAGTCTCTAGACTGAAATGTGAGGACACCAGATCCTTGGTAGTAATAGTGAAAGTATTTATTCAGAATATTCAGCCTCATTCAAACATTTTTTTTTATTGTATTACTGTATCACACTGCTTTTATTATTTCATCTTTCTGTCAGCAATTTGTAACCTGCTTCGGCATTTGGCATATAGTTTCACTTTATATTGTGTAATCTCAACTTGGAGACTTGAAGTCACGTAAAGCTTTTTCCCCCTCTCACATTTACATACACACAAATACCCAAACACATGAAGACACAATGTTCATCTGATCAGTGTCAGCAATATGAGATCATCTGGCATTTTGAAATTATAAAACAGCAACACATATTAAACTAGTCTTAATGAACAAATGCAAATTACATGAGTTTACATGTTATATGTTATATTTATTATGGCCTTCAGGGAAAGGAGGGACCACCAGTTAGGATATATTTTTAAACATTTAGATGATGGGGATAATTGTCATTGTGGTCATAATGTCATAATCATATTTCACTGAGCTTGTAGAACAAGACAAAGATACAAAAAGTGATTAAAAATGTTTTTTGTAAAGTTTACAACAAAGTTTAATTTTAATAAATTGCTTAAAGATGTTTCTGGGCATCAGCCTGTGGGCAGTGGTGTGCAGCACCCAGGGTGTGAGGTGCGGGACTCTATAAAAACGCAGCGATCAATTGCCAGATC
The DNA here is from genome assembly GCA_003416845.1 of Oplegnathus fasciatus. Classification (NCBI taxonomy): domain Eukaryota; kingdom Metazoa; phylum Chordata; class Actinopteri; order Centrarchiformes; family Oplegnathidae; genus Oplegnathus; species Oplegnathus fasciatus. The sequence continues at coordinate 2,534,457 of NTHP01000008.1, forward strand.
GTAAGCACGTGGGGCATGTTTTGAATGTTGCATTTACAAACAGCAACCGACGAATCGTACTCATTATGCCTTTAAAGGTAGTGTATCAACAACTTTGAAAGACGGGTAAAGATCATATTTTTAAATCACATATTTTGCCCATCAAGCCTTGCCTGAGAGGTGCCGCTTTTCATTGCGTGAGATGGAACTTGACATGAGCAGTCTGCATGACTGTGACCTGTGCACTAAAGGTGCAGAAAAGAAAAAGAAGGCCAAGACTGAAATTTAGAGAAATCAGAGGCTGGGGAAAGCAACAACTAAAGTTGGAGGTTAAGTAGAAAGCCCAAATCATGAAGGTGGGGTTTGTCTTCACTGTCACAAACTTGTCTGGGACAGATACAGATGGGTGACAAATTAAAAGGAGAAACCTGAATGCTTGATCCCTACAGTGAGGGGGTCCGGTGGCTCTGTTATGCTGTGGAGGGCATTTTGCTGGCATGGTTTGGGTCCACTTGTCCCCTTAGAGGGAAGGGTCACTGCAAATCAATACAAAGTTGTTCTGAGTGATCACCTTTATCCTATGATGAAACATTTCTATTCTGATGGGAGTGGTCTCTTCCAGGATGACAATGCCCCCATCCATAGGGCGCGAGGGGTCACTGAATGGTTTGATGAGTATGAAAATGATGTGAATCATATGCTATGGCCTCCGCAGTCACCAGATCTTGACCCAATTGAAAACCTGTGGGAGATTTTGGACCAATGTGTTAGACAGCACTCTCCACCACCATCATCAAAACACCAAATGAGGGAATATCTTTTGGAAGAACGGTGTTCATCCCTCCAGTAGAGTTCAGAGACTTGGAGAATCAATGTCAAGGCACATTTAAACTGTTCTGGTGGCACGTGGTGGCCCAACACCTTACTAAGACACTTTATGTTTTTCCTTTAATTTGTCACCCGTCTGTAAATCCTGCTGTTGGCTTATCATGTGCATTCTGCCTCATCTCTCAGCTTTACATCAATATGAAAGTTTTATCTCTATTCCAATTTTAGTTTTCTTCAGTCTCTTCATCAACGTCTGCTTAATGTCTTGGGTCTTGAAACAATATATGAGTGGATTAACAGCAGGAGGAAAAAGACTGTACAACAATATCAATAATATGCGAACATCCAAACTGAAAGAAAACCCAACAGTATTAGCTACATAAACAAAACATCTGGGAAGGTAAAAAAGACATGTGATGAATATTTGTGGGGTACAAGTTGATAAGGTTTTTTTGCGCCCTGCGGCATTGGACATTTTCAAAATAACCACAATAATGGAAACATAGGAAAATAAGATGAATGCGAGAGGAAGCAAAAGACAAAACATGGCTACACAAAGAGAAGTGACTGAAACTATTTTAACATCCTCACCACATGCCTGACTTGTTATGGAAATATGGTCACAGTAGCATTGAGCAATGACATTTGATTTACAGAAAGGTAAAGTGAGGACATGGAGTACAACAGCTACCATCAAAGGCAGAGGTATGAACCAAGCAAACCCACAGAGCACAGATATGATGTTGTTTGTGATGAGGACAGGATAACGCAGTGGAATACATATTGCAACAAATCGATCAAGAGCCATTACCAACAAGATGAACGAAGTCACTGATCCTAAATAATGAACAAAGAACATCTGTATAAAGCAGCCATAAAATGAAATAATGCTATCACCAAACCAATATTTTGATATGATCTTTGGGAGAGTCGCAGTGCCAAATGTTAAGTCATTCAGTGCCAGGTGACAAAAGACCAGATATGTCGGTTTTTGAAGTGACTTCTCATACACAACAAATGCTAAAATGAAAATATTTCCTACTGCAATAGCTAGGTAGATGAAAAAAAGCAGAGCTGACACAGGTCCATAATACTGGGATGAAAGTCCAGGGAACCCAAGGATGGAGAAGCTTTTCATCCTTGTAAAATTGGTGATCATAATTTGAGTTTACAACAAGAATCTATCAGAGCCAAGACATCAAATAAAGACCTGTAAGGTAAAAGCACTGATTAGACCTTTAAAATGCTAATTGCAGAATATGCTACCAACACCAGATAATTTAACAGAGATATCCAAAATCCAACTATTCAAGATGATGCCCTATATCTGAAAATCATTTATGCAAAATCTTGTGACTCTGAAGCTCTCCCATCTGAATACGGCTCTTACTTTCCGGATTGGAGTCCAATATCCAAAAACCCATTACAATGTCTGGATGCCAGGTAATATCAGCCTTTTATCAAGGTTGACCTGACATATCCTCAAAGGATCATAATGTGAATCAAAGAGTCACGTGAGGTTTTTTTCCCCCTTTCCAACTTTGAGTTCAACTTGAGGAACACATCAAAAAACAATGCAGACACTAACTTTAACTTTTTTTTTTTACCTTTTTGAAAGCTTAATGAAGCTAAAATCAATATTGATAAAGAAAAAAATATATATCAATTAATGAAAATGACATGAGAACGAAATACATACACCCAAACACTCGTTTTCATTGTTTCTTTTAGTTTAAGGCTATACATCATTCAAAAGAAACCCTTCATCTTTTCAAACTAGCTTGTGTTCCAGCCTGCGGCAGAAAACTACCCCACATGCTGTCTTCTAAAAAATATGTTCATATGCAACTACTTTGCATCAGCAAATACATTTTGTAACAAATGCAATGATGCTGGGATTACATTTCTGATCAGCATAATGAGGAAACGATTGCATTGAACGTATGTGAAAAACGTTCTCCGTCAACATATTTAATTAAAATTTTCCCCCACAATATTCATGCCTGGTAAATAAAGCATGATTAATGTTTTTATTGTTATGATAATGCAATTCTAAGCTCCCGGTTAAAGTGACAGGAAGACTGTGACCTTGGTTAAAAATGAAGTCCACAGTTACTTGAGGTACAGCACAGAGTGCATGCATTTTTCATTATTTAATCAGAACCACAATCTTTCCTAAACTTAACTAAGCAGCCTAACAGCACACTGCATGGAGGACACAAACACTGGTTTCTGACGCCACAGTATTTCAACAAGAGGCCCATAATATGGCTTCCGAAGAAACTGTAGCATTATAATGGGGTTTTCTGTCCATATTGTAAATGACAGTAAATGGTCTGCTAATGTAATGGATAGTAACATTTAATCCATTGCACAAGAAGAGGGCACAACGAGATAACGTAATTAAAAGAGTGCCAATCAAATCTCTAACAGTGGAAGACAATGCAGAAAACGTGATGGAAACATGGCATTTATGTTTACTTCATGTATTCATTTGCGGAAGATTACAGTCTCCTCATTGCTCCACACAGATCTGATGTTTTCCTCTCTTCAGTGAAGCGAAAACTTGAGTGGTCATTTAAGTCACATGCTTCATGTACGTCATGATTTATTTCCTAAGTCTGTTTTGGTTGCATTTTGCTGTTTTCGATACACCAACTTTCCCACCTCAGCCAAGCATAAAACTTTTTAACGATATATATATTATATATATATGTTTCTTTTGTTTCCATCAAGCTGTTTTTTATGCGCAAATTGAAAAAGGACGGTGGCCCTGAGAGCTCAATGCACAGCAACTTAAGAGAACACATGCAAATAGATAAAACACAAGCAATGATCAAAAACATTGTCGTTTAATGTAATCCAGGGCAGGGTTTTGCAGACTCATCCACTTGTCCAAACAGGCATTAACAAACAAGACCACACTGAAAAACAGCTCATTTGTTGACTGGAATATACCAATAACTACTTTACTATAACGCATATTGTCAGTGTTTGAGCACAAGTGTGTGGGTGTCATGTTAAACTGGATTCACCCTAAACAAACTGAGCAGCTGTTGTTCTGTTTGATGTATGGCTTTGCTGAAGCCTTCTCCTAAAAAGTAGTTTGTAAAAAAATAATCCACCCTGTTCGTATGATAGCACTCATTGAAATATATCAAAATGTGAAAGAAAAATACAGTAAATGCAAAACAAAAGTAAGACACTATGGTCTTTTGTATATTAAATTTTTGTTTTATTTGAATGCCACATGGATCATGTCAATTTCTCACATTTGCTTTTTACTTGGAGTGCAGAACTTTGTTTAGGTCTCTGACAGAAAATGCAAACAACTGTACATATTCTGACACTGTATACATTACTTTGAAACTTGCTTCATCCTGACTTTAGCAATTTTCAATTTATTCATCAAAATATCTTTGATATTCTTGGTTTTGAAGCAATATATGATTGGATTAATGTACAACAATATCAATAAAATGCGGATGTCCAAACTGAAAGAAAATCCTACAGCATGTGCTAAATAAACAAAACATCTTGGCCCTCTACGTTTCGTATTCTCAAAACAACTACAAAGATGGAAATATAGGAAAAAATTATAAATGAAAGTGGAAGCAAGAGACTAAACATTGCAAGACTGACAGCAACAGCCTGAACAAATTTGACATTTCCACCACATGCCAGGTTTGTAATTGAAATGTGGTCACATCTGGATATCACATCTGGATATCACATCTGGATATCACGGTCCCAAATAACAAATCATTCATTGCCAGATGACAGAAGATCAGATATGTTGGCTTATAAAGATGCCTCTCAACCCCGACGAAAACTCGAATAAAAACGTTTCCAACAAGAATAACCAAGTAGGTGAAGAAAAGAAGAGCAGACACAGGTCCATAATATGCTGGGTCCAGCCCTGGGAATCCAAGTATCACGAAGCCTTTGATTGTTGTTATGTTCGTATAAATCATTTTCAATTATGTGTTGAATTGTTGGAAGAAATTCTGTATAAAAAGAATTTTGCAAGATTTTAATTGGTCATCAATCATCATTCAGACATTATCTATAGGTAGTCTTTATGATCAAGCTGTTTTTCTATTGCCTTAGAGAGATCAGAGGCAAATCCCACTCATGAGAACAAAGGTTGGGTGTCCCAAGTCAAATAATCTCTCTATGCCAGATTTTTCATCAAGCAGGAAGACATCCATCGATTACTCTCAAAATACACAAAAACTACAGTAAACCCACTGAAGTCATTGATTGTGTATCACTGTGTAATTGAAACATTAATGTCAAAAGTCACTTTTGTCTCATCATTTTGTTATTACTCAGCAGGGGTTAATATCCTACTTTTCAGGCAATAATTAACATAGTAATTGACATTAAATTGATCAGTAGGGAAATACTGTATTACTGTATTTGCTATGCATAGCAAGGAACACTGATCTCATGATGGCTAATTGGAAGAGCCATTAATTTAATAATGCTAATAGATTATAAATCCCACAGGAATAAACAACTGCACTTTAACAAAACCCCAATGTGTACTTAAATTGATACTGAAGAAGGAGTGTTAATATCCCCAGTGTTTAATGGTGCTCTCTCAGCCCATAGCATGTGTTTAATCTGAGTGGATGGCTTCACAGCGTAACACTCACAGTTACAAGCAAATGACAAACATGAAATGTGAAGATTGTTTGTTTTCAGTTTTATGTCTTGAGTTTAGACAATGTCTGCATGTGGTTGTTGTAGTTTTAGTATGGGTAATGTTATGGTAAAAATAATTGTAGTAGCAGAATGATTATGTTATATCCATGGACTGGGGTTTGCACAGTAAGATTGTATTGTTGAAATATGACTGCTTTACGACACATGTTAATAGTTGTCGGCCATAAAATGTGCTTTTTGGGAGTTCACGTGTACGAGGTTGTTGCAGCAACATGAAAGTAAAAGTCACCTATGTTGTTACATGAAGAGTTGTATTGCTCGTCTTTTCTTACCATAATATTTGGCAATGAGGATGGCTAAATTTGCCCTTCCACCTCCCACTCCCTTCCTCGCTCCACCGGGTGAGCCCCCGGTGCCATGGAATAGATGGATAGAATTGTTTGAAACATACATAACTGCACTGGGAATTGCAGACCTGGCGACGCGAAGAAAACGGCTATCCTGAAACACGGCCTGTGCATGGAGGGACAGCACATTTTTGGAACGCTCAGATCTGTGCTGCAATACAGCGATGCCGTTACCTTGCTGGCAGGACACTTTTCTAAGCCACAAAGTGCTTTACTATGGTGGCTGCAGTTTCGCCGGAGGCACCAATTCCCCTCAGGCTCCAAGCTAAACACAGAAAGCATACAGGTTGTGTCACAGCCTCGCCCACACCGGCCTTGTGGAAATTGTGGTTCATCATCACACAAAACTAGAGCCCAAAACTGCCCAGCAAGCTAAATCACTTTTTCAAAGTCTGACGCTCAGCCGTACAGCCCCACAAACAAGTCAATCTCAAAACATGCACGGTGGTTAATGAGGATGTGACTCTGCCCCTCCTTGTAGATATGGGGGCAACAGCATCCCTGCTCAGCAACATACAACAAGTTTTTCACCCATCATCCTCTCAGTGCCCCATCTATTCCCCTACTGGGTTACGGAAACGCAGCATTTGCCATCATGGGTTCTATTCTCCTGCCAGTCAAGTGCAGGGGGCAGGCCCTTCAGACGTTCAAATTCCACGTGTCACACCATGGCGCTAACCTGATGGGGTTGGACATGTTTCTCACCTTAGGTTTCCCCATCCGAGACGATAGTGGCGCAGTGATTATGACCGTGGCCACCCCAATTCAGCACAAATGGCCAGCATTATTCGATGGTCTCATGTGCTTCATTTCTTTCGCTAACTAGCCACTGATCGACGCCACAATTAAACCAGTCATACAACCGCTACGCGGCATCCCCCTCTCTGCATGATGAGGTGTCAGCGGAGCTGCAGTGCCTACAGGAGGAAGGTATTATCGAGTCCATCAATGCATCACCATGGATCTCCTACATAGTACCAGTCTGGGGAAAGTCCATCCTCGCAGGGATCCCAGGGATCATCTGGATAAGATAGTGATCCATGGACCCACCCTCGAGGTCCATGAGGCATGTCTCCACAGGGTGATGGAGATGCTGGCCAAACACCACCTTACCCTCAATGGTGAGAAGTATGTGTTTGCAGCACTTGGTATCGAGTATGTGGGTTTCCATCTCTCGGTTGAGGGCATTTCCCCACTCCACTCCAACACAGAAGCAATCCACAGACTACCAGAGCCCACATCTGCTGCCCATGTTGGCTCCTTCCTGGGTATGGCAGCATACTTCATCTGCTTCCTTCCACAGTACTCAGCCACCACTGCACCTCTGATGATGAGCCCTGGGTTTGGACACCCGAGTGCTCAGAGGCAGTGCGCCTCCCAAAGACTCAGCTCACCTCTCCACCTATCCTCGCACACTTCGATCTGACCAGTGCCACCATCGTTACATGTAATGCCTCCGCTGCGGCCATTGGGGCTGTCCTCTCCCAAATACAGCATGGAGTGGAACGTCCCATCACTTTTGCCTCAAGAGCACTTAGTCCTATAGAGTAGAGCAACGGTACTCAGCTGGAGAGAAGGAGGCATAGGCGTGTGTCTGGGCATGTGAGAGGTGGCATTTGTATCTGTATGGATGGGAGTTCACTATCAGGACTGATCACCAGGCCCTCACTACTCTGCTGGATACATCGGGCACCAGACATAAGCCACTCCTACTCCATCGCTGGTCGGAATTCCTACAGCAGTACAACTTCCGACTCTAGTTTACCCCCGGATGAGACAACATCGTGGCAGACCTGCTATCTCGCTCCATCCCCAGCCCCGCAGCCACCCACACACCTGATCTTGACAGTGATCAAACAGAGCATGAGCTCGTGCACTCCTTCATTGTCCACTGCAGGCAGCCATCTCCCTCCAGGAACACAATCACAACACATAATGGACCCCAATTCCTCTCAGAAGATTTCGCATCCTACCTGTCGGACAAAGGAATTCATCATAATCGCACAGCATTCTACAACCCCCAGGTGAATAGGGAGTAGAGCACCTCAACCAGACACTCAAAACGGCATCATGGCACACATGGCACAGGGCTGTACGCACTGCCGGCACGTCCATATAGGCAAACTAGGCAATTTCCTAGAACGGCGCTTTGGCAAGGGTAGCGAAATGTGGACCAACTATTCATGAGCAAAATCGCAGAGTAACCAAAAGCAGTAACTGCAGGCTCGCTGGGCTACACGTTCTGTAAGCACAATGAATTGCTGAGGAATGTATCAATCACGCTGCACCTGCAGCCGCCTCCCGTCTCCCGCCCCCAATTCTCGTGAGCCAATGGTAGTCTGGCCTACTGACACCAATTTCGATTGTCTTTGAGAAAAAAAATAAATATGAAGGCCCGCCATGTACACTTCTGAAAGGTAAGCTTTATTTGTTCTCTAGTTGTGTGTTGTTTTTGTGTGCTGGTATGGTAGCCTATGTTGCACATAGAGGGGCAGCATAATTGTTTTTCGCCTAGAGCGGCAGAAGTGCATGCGCCAGTCCTGGCTGCACATTCACACACAGCTTACTCCAAACACTCCTGCACTATGGGGGTGTCACCCGCATCACTCAAACTCCAGCTGCCCCTGCACAAGCTTCAGCCTCCTCAGCTGCAGCCTGCAGTGGGCGCTGCATCTGCTCCAGTAGCGATCCAGGAAGAGAAAATGAAAGCCCGCTTTGACAAGTGTCATCGTGCCAAGCCACCTGCCATTGCCACTAAGGACTGGACAAGAATAAGATGGCCACATCGCAACAACAAGCTCCAATCTTTCTGGTCTCATCCAATCCAGGTTACCCGTCAGCTCAGCCCAGTTTCATTCCAACTTTAGGATGGCTCGCGCTGGCATGCCATCATAGAGTTACTCCACCCCCCAAGGATACGCACAATACGCTTCACCTGTAGAAGACAGGAACCGCCACCAGCAGTGCCTGAGCAGGAGCCCTGCCCGGTGCGTAATCAGGCTAGGCCCAGACACTTGAATGACTTTGTGACAGAGTATCACACTTAAAGGTGTAGTCCATAATTCTGGAGAAAGCTTTTTGATATTTGAACTCAACAGGTAAACAAATATACCCCTCCCTTCAGTGCTCCTTCAAACTTGCGCGAGTAACGCACAGTTGTGACATATTATACCAAAGTGTTTAGTGGAAACGCGGCTAAAGTGTCGGTATTTGGCGAACTGGGTTGGTGGCTCTAACAGAGCCACTCTGTTTGTTTCCTGTTTACAGAGCCAGGACTGTGTATGAACACCAGACTTTTTTTTCAGCACACACACAGAACGGAAAGCTAGCAGACCATGAGGAGATATTCTCTGAATTTGACAAAAACTGTTTTGGATTAGAATCGTAGACGACACCTTTAAGTTTTGTGAAAGGGGGGGAGTGTTATATCTATGGACTAGGGTTCGCACAGTCACATGATGTAAGATTGCATTGTTGAAATACAACTGTTTTATGACATATGTCAATAGTTGTCGGCCATAAAATGTGCTTTCTGGGAGTTCACATGTACAAGGTTGCTGCAGTAACACGAAAGTAAAAGTCACGTATGATGTTACATTAAGAGTTGCTGCTCGTCTTTTCTAACCATAACAGATTAGTGGCAACTGCATAAACTGGAAACCTGTGTGAGACGGACCTAAGATAAAGTGTAACAATCTTAGAGGATGCTTGATATTCAGCTCCCAGGAGATTTGAAAGACTGATAGACAATTTATTCACAATTGATATGTACTTTATTTAATTTATTTTGTAATAAATATACAACAAATAGGTTTGAAATCTACCTTAATTCTGTATAATCCATTTTCAGCTCCATTTGTACTCTGACAGTAAAAAACATGACATACTCCAATTCACATGACAACTTGACAAGTCTCTGCAGTAATTGCTGGGCCATAAGAGCCATAAACCTAACAATGGGGTCGCAGGCAGAAAACATTCGAACAGTGTTGTAATAATGACATACATGGCATTATTTGTTTTACATAAACATAGCATAGGGTTGTTTCTTTCAGTAAACTTCAGTATACCAGCTAGAAGAAGCCCTTTGCCTCCCTCTAAGAATGGANCCTCCTCCTACATCCTCACCCTATAGCCTCCTCCTACACCCTCCTCCTACTCCCTCCTACACCCTCCTCCTACTCCCTCCTCCTACATCCTCACCCTATATCCTCCTCCTATATCTCCTCCTACACCCTCCTCCTACATCCTCCTCCTACACCCTCCTCCTCCCCACTCTCACTCTGTTTGGAGGGTCCGCCACATCAAGTGTCCTTCCAAACCAGTTCTCCTTCAGTGGGTTATGAAGCCCTCCAGCACTGAGTCTGCATCGATGCAGGCTCACAGACCAGACTCCTCTCATGTGCAGCCCCTCTTTCCTGTCCTGGATGGAGGAAACATCATAGCCTTATAAATGTTTGTTCTGTGTGGTTGTTTCCAAATGATCAGTAATAAGCTGCCTCACCTCAAACAGACATGTGATAAACTATTTTCATGCACACATGAAGGAATCAGAGGTCGCATTGATTTTCACTTTTTACAAAATGATAAAATAAAATGATGGTGTGTGGTGATATACAGCACACACATAATACACCCTGACACACACACACTCATATTCTCACGTTTCACACTTGTGAAATCAGTGTTTAAAATACGGTTCCAGTTAGAAAAAGAATTAATTTTGATGTATGCAGTTATGAATAGTATAAAAGTTAAAGGGATCCATTAATATCAAGTCTTTAGGACGCAGTAATAAGGCTTGTAACTAACAGTTTAATAAATCTAAAATCATGAAAAATCTAAATGAAGTCTGGTTGGTTTTCGCCATAAAAGGCTGCGCCTCTTTCACGCTTTCCACTCATTGATACAATTGGTGGAAGCATCTGTCCATCACAATAATCCTCTTAAGTGATTGGTCCGGCTGTGGTTGTTTTCCCGCCCCTGCCGTTGAGCCCTCCTTCCTCTCGTGCGCCCCAGAAGCTTCCAGGCGGTCCGGCTCGCGCTGTCAAGATGTTCGGCCAGCAGGTGTTGGTGCTCAGTAAGTGTCTCCAAACGGCTCACCCTTCACCTGTTTACCGCTTTACTCTAACATGGCGGCCGCTGCTGCCCGGAGCCGTCTCCGCTGAGGAGCCGTTTACCGTCACAGCGGCCCGGCTGCGACACAAAGCGGGACCGGCTCCTCCCCGGAGCATGTGCTGCCTGCTAACCAGGCTAACTGTTAGCATCACCGCTCACTGTCCTACCGGGGTTAGCATCGTTAGCTTCAGGCGTCATGTGTTCAGACGCCGCGGAGAGCATGTCGAGATGCTAAGCTAATCCTCGTTACTCAGCATGATAATGTAGCTAGCAGGCTAACGCTTAGCCCATCCATCATCAGTGTATTTAATGCTAAACCTTTAGCTTTAATGCTAAACCTTTAGCTTTAACGCGAAACCTTTAGCTTTAATGTCAGTGTGGTTTTTTTAATGAAGAGATGGAGGAGCTAACCGTGCTGCTGTGAGCTAACCGTGCTGATGGGAGCTAACCGTGCTAATGTGAGCTAACCGTGCTAATGTGAGCTAACCGTGCTGATGGGAGCTAACCGTGCTGATGGGAGCTAACCGTGCTGATGGGAGCTAACCGTGCTAATGTGAGCTAACCGTGCTGATGGGAGCTGTCTGAGTGATGCTCTCTCTCTCGCTCTCTCTCTCTCTCTCTCTCTCTCTCTCTCTCTCTCTCTCTCTCTCTCTCTGGCCTAGATGCGCTGTCTCCCGGAGCTGGATCAAATCAATGATTTGCAATTGATTGTTATTCAATAGCCCGATTTTTATACAAGAAGTATTCATACTGGTTTAAATAATCAATTTCATAGTATTTCCCAACTTTGCTGAGCAAGAGTTTATGCGAAAGGAATTAAAGGTCCCAAATATAGGCAGTATGAGAAGCAAATAAAAGCCCGGGCTTTTAATTGAAGTTTTACAGTATGAACAAGTCCAGTTCCCGGGATACCCGGGATAGTGTGCTTCTGTTCCCGGGATAGAAAATGTCTAATTTTCGGGAAAAATATGAAT
>NTHP01000008.1:2546448-2590750 GCA_003416845.1 Oplegnathus fasciatus
ATATGTACTTTATTTAATTTATTTTGTAATAAATATACGACAAATAGGTTTGAAATCTACCTTAATTCTGTATAATCCATTTTCAGCTCTGTTTGTACTCTGACAGTAAAAAACATGACATACTCCATTTCACATGACAACTTGACAAGTCTCTGCAGTAATTGCTGGGGTCAATAAGAGCCATAACCCTAACAACGGGGTCGCAGGCAAGAAAACATTTGCAAAACTATTTTAAGCAGGTTTTCCTCAGTACCCTGCAACAGATATCACTGAACAATGTTGTAATAATGACATACATGGCATTATTTGTTTTACATAAACATAGCATAGGGTTGTTTCTTTCAGTAAACTTCAGTATACCAGCTAGAAGAAGCCCTTTGCCTCCCTCTAAGAATGGACTAAGTTTAAATTAAAATAATATGCTTAACATTGTGAAATCTTTGGCTTTCAATTTGTCCCTCATCAGTATTTTTTATGAAAGTTTCCAGTCCACACAAAGAGAGATGACTGATAAGAAGAAAGGAAAAACATTGAATGGTGCATTGGTCTATCAGTTACTAATAGCTGAAACTTGTGCTTTTTGTGGAACAGTCCTTCTGTTGAATTGCTTCCACAAGCTTTCTCTCATGTCTTTAGCTCTTAAGCAGTATATAAGTGGATTAACCATGGGGGGGCAAAGGCTATACAGCATGATAATTACTATTCGCGCATCAGCACTAAATCTAATGCCAACATTGCTGGCTAAATATACAAAACATCTGGGTAAATAATAGAGTGAGATTATAATCAGTTGAGTGCTACATGTGGACAGAGATTTTAGGCGACCTTGTAAATTTGCTATCTTAAGTACTGTTATAATTATAGAGCAATATGAGAAAACTATAAATGCCAGAGGTCCCAGTAACATAACCATTGCCAACACAAAAGCAGGAAAACCATAAGGGGCCCGGTCTGTGCATGCTAGCATTGTTATACCAATATGATCACAGTAGCAGTGGTTGATTATATTTGAGGCACAGTAAGGAAGAGGGTACGCCCTAATAACTAACATTAGAGGGCATGCCTTGGCAATAACCCATGCACTAATACTGAGAATGTGGATGGTGGAGTTTTTAAGAACAAGTGGATATCTGAGAGGATGGCAGATAGCCAAATACCTATCTAAAGCCATCAGGAAGAGAATATAGGAATTCACTGTGCCAAGATAGTGAACAAAGTACATTTGGACAAAGCAAGCAGTGAATGAAATGGTCCCTGATTGAAACCAATACTTACTGATGATCTTAGGTAAAGTGGTTGTGCTAAAGAGAATGTCGCATGCACTCAGATTTAGGATTATATAATACATCGGCTTATGAAGGCTGCGGTCAGTTGCAAATAAAAAAAGAATGGTGGCATTGCCTATCATAGTTAAGAAATAAACAAAGAACAGTACAGCTGAGGCAAGGCCTTGGTACTCTGGATGAAGTCCAGGGAATCCAGTGAGGATAAATTCAGTCACAATGCTATGATTTCCCTCTGGCATGATGGAGTAGAAATTTCTTAAACTCCTTTGAAAAGGACAAATGGGGGCAGTGATACGACACATTAGATAAAATACTTACATCATAACATAACATCATATCAAACATTTAAACAATAGCAATACTTACAGTATTATTTTTCTGATGTATAATTCACTGTCTTTGCACTGTCAACCATTTTATAGTAATTACTGTTATGCATTAAAATTAAATGTAAGTGTGAGTAACTCTTATTATGAGGCTTTAGCTGGCTATATCAGTTTCCAGGGCTCAACCTTGTACACTCACCTTTCTCAAACAGTATGTACAGTACAGTAGTACAGTAGTACTCTGCAGATTCACCTGCTGATTCACCTCTTAAAAAGATTTCTTACAGTATGACTTGTGATGGAGGTATAGTAGCCACCCTTTCTTTAATTCTCTGTGGATCACTAACAATCAGTCAGATAATCTCTCTATGCCAGATTTTTCATCAAGCAGAAAGACATCCATCGATTACTCTCAAAATACACAAAAACTACAGTAAACCCACTGATGCCATTGATTGTGTGTCATTCTGTAACTGAAACATTAATGTCAAAAGTCACTTTTGTCTCATCATTTTGTTATTACTCAGCAGGGGTTAATATCCTACTTTTCAAGCAATAATTAACATAGTAATTGACATTAAATTGATCAGAAGGGAAATACCGTATTACTGTATTTGCTATGCATAGCAAGGACACTGATCTCATGATGGCTAATTGGAAGAGCCATTAATTTAATAATACTAATAGATTATAAATCCCACAGGAATAAACAACTGCACTTTAACAAAATCCCAATGTGTACTTAAATTGATACTGAGGAAGGACTGTTAATATCCCCAGTGTTTAATGGTGCTCTCTCAGCCCATAGCATGTGTTTAATCTGAGTGGATGGCTTCACAGCGTAACACTCACGGTTACAAGCAAATGACAAACATGAAATGTGAAGATTGTTTGTTTTCAGTTTTATGTCTTGAGTTTAGACAATGTCTGCATGTGGTTGTTGTAGTTTTAGTATGGGTAATGTTANAGGCTTTAGCTGGCTATATCAGTTTCCAGGGCTCAACCTTGTACACTCACCTTTCTCAAACAGTATCGCAGCATACTCTGCAGATTCACCTGCTGATTCACCTCTTTAAAAGACTTCTCACAGTATGACTTGTGATAGAGGTGTAGTATCCACCTTTTTTTAAATTCTCTGTGGATCACTAAATATCAGTCAAATAATCTCTCTATGCCATTAATGGAAGTTTTTTCATCAAGCAGGAAGACATCAATCAATTACTCTCAAGATAAAGAAAAAGTATAGTAAACCCACTGAAGTAATTGATGATATGTCATTCTGTAATTCAGGCATTAATAGTAAGAGTCACTTTTGTCTCATCAATTTTATTGCTCGGTAGGTGTTAATATCCTACTTTTCAGGCAATAATTAACATAGTAATCGACATTAAATTGATCAGTGGGGAAATACTGTATATGCTATACATAGCAAGGAACACTGATCTCATGATGGCTAATTGGAAGAGCCATTAATTTAATAATGCTAATAGATTATAAATCCCACAGGAATAAACAACTGCACTTTAACAAAACCCCAATGTGTACCTTAATTGACACTGAGGAAGGAGTGTTAATATCCCCAGCATTTAATGGTGCTCTCTCAGCACATAGCATATGTTTAATCTGAGTGGATGGCTTCACAGTGTAACACTCACAGTTACAAGCAAATGACAAACATGAAATGTGAAGTTTGTTTTCAGTTTTATGTTTTACTGTAAGTTGTTGGACAATGTCTGCATGTGGTTGTTATTATTACTATAAGTATTTGTATTAGTTGTAGTTTCAGTGTGGGTAATGTAATGATAAAAATAACTGTAGTAGCAGAATGATTAGTGGGTTAAGTGGTACTAATAGAAGCTTCATCTACATAAATGGTAAAACCTGTTTACAGTTTTGTAACAAGCATCTGTAAAGACAGAAACAAAAGCACAAGACTAATTTGAGATGCAGAAGGTTACTTTGAGCCTTTTCATCAAAATGTCCTTCTTCAAAAGAAATTATTGTGAAGCACTTTGTGATGTCCGCTCCTCAGATGTGTTATATAAATAACCCTACTTACTTTTCTATCTTTCATAACATTTTAACTTAGCTTCGATTCTTTTTTTTTTTACTTCTGGCTAGCCAAAATAAGAAATATGACGATCAGTTTGAGCATTGGGACTTTGTGATGGGCATTTTTCATCACTTTTTCATATGCTCAATGAACGGAAAAGTTATTTATAGAATAATAGATAATCAGAGTAATAACTGTAGGCCTGTGTTTTTTTAATGTTGAAGACTCTCAGGCAGTTCAGAACCACACAGTGCTTGCCTCCGTGAACAAATATGTATTGTGGCCAGTAAGGCTTTAGGCCTCATGTATAACTGCCTTACAGGCTACAGTACATGTCTTCCTGGTGTCACAGATTTCATTTCTTCCTTACAATTCCCAGCATTCAAATCTTGCCTATCCCAAATCTATGGAACTTAACTAAGATGTCAATTTATGTGTAAATAACATATTAAAGACTTGGTGTTCCCAAAAAAAAGCTGGAGAAAAGTATATGTTTGGCAGACGAATTTATGTGAAACACAGAGTTTGGAATATGTGAAGAAAAGTATTCACTTCCGAAGAAAACAACATTGCATAAGACTGTTTTGAGATGATAATTCACTAAGGTACAAAGACACACACAGAGAGACCTGCACTCACACATGCACACTTTAATCACACACTTGAGACCATTATTGACATGAGGCACTAATTAGCTTCCTCTTGGAATTCATTTGTGTTGTTGCTTTGAGATTTATCGGCCTCAAACAAACACATCATACTGCTTCCAAGACAAAACTTTTTGATGGTAAATTGTTGCACTGAACACAACATCAGTAGATAGATTGTACATAACTTGCACATAAAGCATTCATATAGTCTAGGCCACCAAAATTAGGTTTTGGGGTTTGGGGTTTACAGGGCGTTCAGTTTAGGTCAACTGGAATTGCTAAATTGACATTAATGTGAATGTGGTTGTCTGTGTTATCCCTGTGATAGACTGTGACCTGTCCAAGGTATACCCCACCACGCACTCAAAGCATGCTGGGAGAGGCTCCAAACTGGATAAGGAGGATTAGAAAATTCTGCAAGTTAGAGAAAGTCATTATCTGTGCAAAGACAATTTGCTGTTTCAGTGAGGCTGCACTTACAGCAGATATGGCAGTGCTTTGAGTTGAATGTGAACATCAGCATACTGACATGCTCACAATGATATACTGATGTTTAGCAGGTATAATGTTTACAGTGGTCACCATCTCAGTTTAACATGTTAACATTTGCTAATTAGCACTACACACGAAGTGAGGTAAGGATAATGGGAATGTCTTCAGTTTTGCAGGTATTTGGTCATAAACCAAAACACTGGAAAAATTTAAATCTTAACAATTCATCCCAATGGGGACAGGAATCTCTATACTAAATTAGTTGTTGAGACCTTTTATTCAAAACCATAAATGTTAACCACATGGTGGTGCTAGATCAAAAGTCAGTCCAAAATCCTGTGCCAATCCATCGAGTTGGTGTTGAGGTATTTCACTGGATCAGTGAAAAATTTGACCAACTGGTGGGACTAGATGAAACGTCAGAGAATCACCCAGGTCACTAGAATTCATCTTCAGGGGACCATGAATTTCTGCAAAAAATTTCATGGCAATCCATCCAACCGTTTTGACCATACCTTCACGTTTAAGGGAAAAGTTCAGCATTTCCGGAGCTACAGTACTCTTATTGGCTTTGGAGACCATCAGTATCGACCTCATGTCTGTGCGTTATGTACGGAACTGCAGTAAGGATTGGTTTAGCTTAGCATACTGATGGGGAGGGGGGAAACAGCCTCTGTATCTTGTGATTTTAACATATCTGGTATTTTGGTATTCAAACATAGGTTATAGTGTTCTGTAATCCATTCGAACATGACAGGACCATTACAGGTAGTTTTATCTCTTTGGATTAATTAATGACTATTGTGTCTAAGGACAAAGTATCAGTATTAGAGTAGAAAAGGTTAAATGGACTGAACTTAAATAACACTTTCTACCTTAATGGACAAAACGCTCATTCACACTTAAACTCTCACCTGAGAACCCATCAGTCCTGAGCAATGAAATTTAGCAGATAAGTTTCAGATCTCTCCCACTTTGGCAAAAATGGGGCCTCTGACAATTTGTTGCTGACATTTACAGATATTAACAGACCTGTCCAGCTAATATGGTGTAGATGTGTAATAAATCCAGAAGGCACTTTTGTTGAATTTGCTTGCTGCTCTCTTTATTAGCTTTATTTATCAGCTCTATCTTGACCAGGTTAGGTGTGGATTTAACTCTTGAGGTGCGACATGGCTTAACAATCGGGGCCATCCTCGGTCCATCTCTTGTAAATCCTTTTGTGTACTGTTTTAGGACGAAAGAAATTAAATGTAAGATCTTTAAGATATTCAAAAAAGTTGAGACTTCTCCGTAGACTGTAGTGAATTGTTTACAAAAGTTCCATTCTTTTATTATCTAAGTATTATGTTAAAATGATGGAATATATGCATCCATGCATTTTATAAACTCTTTGCCTGTTAAATATTTTTATTTCAATAAACTGTATGCCATTGTAGATGTTCACGAAACGATTTCTAAAATTATATCTAAAAATATGTATAAATGTTTGAGATTTTCAGGGCCAAAAAGGCAGGGCAGAAACAACAAATGTGACATTTGATTCAGACAGAAGAAAGAAATTTCATGTGTATAACAGATGCATGTCTCAGTTAAGTCCCAACATATTAGATCTACAACCATCAGTCGATTAATTTATCCATAGATTGACAGGAAATTTATTAAAAACAACTTAGTGTTAGTAATTTGTAAAGCATTTCTCAAATGTAAGAATTTGATCATTTTCTTTGTCATACATGACAGTAAACTGAATATTTTTGGGTTTTGGACTGTTGGTCAGACAAAACAAGACATTTGAAGAAGTCACCTTGGACAAGATATAGTTATAACTGGCAATTTTGGCAATTTTCTGTCATTTCATCGACAAAACGATTAAATGAGAAAATAATTGGCAGATAAATGTATACTGAAAATAATAGTTAGATGCAGACCTACAACATATTTTAATATATGTCAAATAATGTTGCTCACAGACAAACTTGGACACAGTGGTGTGACTGTAATCATGGCTAAAAGTGCCGAAGAATCAAGGACTTTAAGATTGATTTTTGTTCAAAACCTTATTAATCCCTGAGATGAAATTTAGGGTGGTTGAGGGTGTGTGCATGTTATCTAATTCCCACATAGCAGAATGTTTCTCTGAACCAGAGAGGTAAAGTGGAGCTCCTCATTCGGTGTTTGTAACTAAAGTACTTTGTCCAGAAGATTATATTATTATTCTCAGCTTGTGACCATAGGCAACAGGGCGACCTGCCACATCAGCACGTGTCAGGTTAGTTAGGCTACCATGACAAAAACCAATGATGTATATTGTATCCACATTAGCAACAACACTTAAATGAAACATAACTAAACTACCCATCAGTCCTGAGCAATGAAATTTAGCACATAGGTTTCAAATCTCTCCCACTTCTGCAAAAATGGGGCCTCTGACAATTTGTTGTTGACGTTTACAGGTATTAACAGACACATCCAGCAAATATGGGATTTTTGATTTAAGATTTTGCTACTTGAATTAAGCTATCCAGCTACTAGCTCACATTTGCTGTGAGCTAGTAGCTGGAGCTTCCAATATCCAATGTGATTGGACGATGGGTCTGCCCAGTGAAGTCACTGCTCTGGTGAGCCTTAAAACCCTCTATCCTGAAAGCTGTCTGGTGAACTCCGTTGTTGGTTGTAGTGAAAGCTGAAATCTGACAATGACTGGTTATGGTTTGTTATGATTTACAATATATGGAATGATCTTAATGCTTTGAGGGGAGTTTTTTTTCTTTTAATTCTTTTTTGTATTTTTTTTATCTTGATATTTTGTTGAACATGCCTTCAAATAATGTTTCAGTCAAAGTAACAGAATTTATTATAGGTGGTTTTGACACAACCAAAAGACCTGTGGTAGTTGGTGTGGTTATATTGGTTACCTATGTTCTAGCTACTCTAGCCAATGTGGCAAACATTGTCTTCATTATTTATGACAAGCGATTACACAAACCAATGTATCTTCTTATTTGCAACCTTGCTGTTGTTGATATAGTGTACATCTCCAGTACCAGTCCAACAATGATTGGGGTTCTAGTTGCTGGTGATAATACGATATCCTATGTGCCATGCGTAATTCAAATGTTTGTTTTCCACTTGGGAGGGGTGATGGAGATGTTTGCCTTATCGGTTATGGCATTTGATCGATTGGTTGCTATTAGCTATCCTCTTCAGTACCACAATTATTTAACAAATGTGCGCACTCTTGTCCTTACATATATTCTGTGGATTGTTGCCTGTGGTTTTGTGGCAATAATGCCTGCAAATGTCCTCCGTCTCCCTCACTGCCACCCAAAGCTGAAGTACACTTTCTGTGACTATCCTGGCATAATACGAACTACTTGTGTTGACCCCAGTTACTATTTCAATCAGATAAGCATCATATTATTTTTTATTTTATTTTTCACTTTCAGTTTTATTTGCTTGTCATACTTTTGGATCATATTTTTTGTGAAATTATCCTCAAATAATGACAAAAGAAAAATGGGCAGCACTTGTTTGAGTCATTTGATCGTGGTAACATGTTATTACTGTCCATTATTTATCAGCTCTATCTTGACCAGGTTAGGTGTGGTATTAACTCTTGAGGCGCGCCATGGCTTAACAATCGGGGCCATCCTCGGTCCATCTCTTGTAAATCCTTTTGTGTACTGTCTAAGGACAAAAGAAATTAAATGTAAGATCTTTAAGATATTCATTAAAGTTAAGACTTCTCAGTAGATGTTGTGAACTGTTTACTTTCTTATAAAAGTTACATTCTTTCATGGTCTAAGTATTATGTTAAAATGATGGAATATATGCATCCTTGCATTTTCTAACTCTTTGCCTGTTAAATATTTTTATGTCAGTAAACTGTATGCCATTGTAGGTGTTGATATATGATATATAAAATTATATATGAAAATATATATAAACAAAATTTTCGTTTGAAATTTTCAGGGCCAAAAAGGAAGGGCAGAAACAACAAATGTGACATTTGATTCTGATATCAGACAGAATTTTATGTGTGTGACAGATGCATGTCTCAGATAAATCCCAACATATTAGAGCTGCAACCATCAGCCAATTCATTTATTAGTGCATTAAAAGGAAATTTATTAAAAACTATTTTGATAGTTTTAGTAATTTGTAAAACAAAATGCCTCAAATGTAAGGATTTGATCCTTTTCTTTGTCATACATGACAGTAAACTGAATATTTTGGGGTTTTGGACTGTTGATCAGACAAAACAAGACATCTGAAGAAGTCACCTTGGACTAGATATAATTATAACTGGCAATTTTCACTATGTTCTCGTATTTTATGGCAAAAAACTATTAATTGAGAAAATAATTGGAAGATGAATTAATAATTAAAATAATAGTTAGTTGCAGACCTGCAAAAGTTGTACATACAGTTGTGTGACTGTAATCATGGCTAAAAGTGCCGAAGAATCAAGGACTTTAAGATTGATTTCTGTTCAAAACCTTATTAATCCCTGAGATGAAATTTAGGGTGGTTGAGGGTGTGTGCATGTTATCTAATTCCCACATAGCAGAATGTTTCTGAACCAGAGAGGTAAACTGAGTGAGAGTAAAACGAATGTGTTTTGTTGTTTGTTGTA
Organism: Oplegnathus fasciatus; assembly: GCA_003416845.1. NCBI lineage: Eukaryota > Metazoa > Chordata > Actinopteri > Centrarchiformes > Oplegnathidae > Oplegnathus > Oplegnathus fasciatus. The sequence goes on from NTHP01000008.1 coordinate 2,555,895, forward strand.
CAGACACAAACGAGCTGCACGTCATCTGATAAGAACTAAGCCAAATGCCAGTTTTGTCTTACAGTGATCTATATTTCACTACCACACAATCGATGTAAACAGTTGCAGGAAAAATAAAATGATACATCACAAAAAAAAATTGATCAGTGTTCAGTATCAACATCAGCAACATTATGTTGCTCTCATGTAGAAAAACATCCCCGAAACAACAACTTTTCAGGAGTGAAGAAAAATAGTCCTGTTTTCAGCTTTGTGACAGTTCATTTTTCAGATAATCCACTGGGTAGTAGGATAATTTTCTCAGCCCATGAAGGAACACTTCAGACTGCGGTCAAAAGTGGCCCAAATCCGAATTTTTTGCTCATATGTTACCCAGATTTTCACAACAGTGTGAACAGCACAAATCACATGGAATCTGATCTTTTCAATTCCGATTTTTGGGCCACTTTCATATGTGGTCCTAAATCAGACACAGGTCTGATGTTTTGCAATGTGACCTCAGCCTGAGCAGTCATATACAATTCATGCGACTTTTACATCACTCTAGATTGATCCCCTGCTGCCAGCCAATAGGGAGACAAGTCTCCTGAACTGAGTGTCTTGCAGCAAGAGTCTTGAGGAGTGGCGCTGACAGATGTAGTTAAAAGTCACCCTTGACATCCTGAAATTTTGGATGAAATCTGTTTCTGTGACGCCATTCACGTCACGATCCCACTTCTGGCTCCGCCACCGCATCCACACACACCTCCGTACCGAAGTAGCAGCCATTGCTCCACAAAAAGCCATAATTAAAAATGTTTCTCCTCATTCTCGTCCTCGTTATCATCTGCTCATGAATTTGCTGGCTTCTGCTGCACATCAACTTAAAAATGAAACTGTAAACACTGACTTCAGCAGCCTATTGTTCTTTTGCGCATGCAGGTCAGTTCAGGACCGTGACCAGTTCACACTGGAATCCGATATTGGCCACATTAAGAAAACAATGTGAAAAAAAATTGGATCTAAGGCACTAAGGCTTGCAGTGTGAAAGTAGCCTTTATTTTTCAATTTATCTGAAAAATTCAAATTGACCAAATCTGGAGAGACATGGTTTTCCCAGAGGGGTGCACTATGAAGCGAGATTAATGGGTTAGTGAGGTATGTTGAGCCTAAAGCCAGAGTTTTCAATGTCACAAAGGTGGCTCTCTTTTAAGCTGGCTAGATCACCATGGTAACTTATGCTGAACACATAACCTGCTCCGGAGTAGGTTATGTTCAGAGTTTCGGATTCAAATCGGCTATTACGGATTAAGTCCCGAAAGGTGACATTTTCTATCTTGTGCGCACAAGTTAATCCTTACAGGACTTTAGGGGCTCCGTAGCTTATAAAAAGCACCTCCTCTCTTTTTTCCCCCGTTTGCTTCAGGTAATATTAACACTTTAAATTTTACACAACATGTCATCCACACTCTAAAAGAATGATGAAGGCACAGTATGCAGTTTGGATTATGTTTTTATGTTTGGTCTTGATTTGCTGCCAAGTCCGTTTTACACTGCTGGTATCGCAGTTAATAGAACACCAATTAGAAAATTGATTAGTCTATTGGTATTTATCACAGATAATATTCAATCAATACAATTAATTTCGCTTTGATTTGGCCAAAAACTAAAGTGATTTCCACGTTTCCTTCAGTATGGGAAAGTGTCAGATCTAAATGCAGTTCTTGAGAATAATGTTAAAATAAGCCGTATCAGGTTTAAGACCTCTACAATGTGCAGTTGTCTTGTTAGAAATAAACGGGAGGAGTGCAGTGAGTGGTAAAATAAACATATTAACTTACGTTAACTTGCCTTATTTGCAACAAGTGTTGCTTTTTGTCGTAATATTTTTTTTAAATTCTTCATATCTCTCCATTATAACAATCTGTTCCTCTTGACTGAATAGGCAGCACGCGATCGGCCCATTTTGTGCGGAACAAGAGTCAAATGACGCGCCAAACGCCCCCTTTTATGGGAATGCGCACAGAGCCTGAACAAGAAAGCCTGGGTTAACAGAGAAAGTTGATAACCACCGTCGTGATTCTCGTTATCTCTGATTGAGGTTTTAGGCTTTGTCGAGCCAGCTAACGCAAAGAAACCCTGGCTCTGTCGAACTGGCTTTGTAGTACACCCCTCTGGACAGTGAACAAACTACTTAACATGAACTCTGAATGTCTGCAGTAGTGATTAAACTTACATTGGCATAGCATGTCACACTCTAGCAATTCACAAAAGTCTGTCCTGCCAGCTGCTGGTGAAAGGAAAAATCTCATTTGATCATTTCTGAGCACATCAAGATGCTTTTATAATAAAAAATAATACGTTAGAAACCTAATCAGGTTTATTTCAGAATAAAACTACACACTATTGTAACACCATACTGCATGAAATGCCGATCTTAGGTTACATAGGTACAAAAGATCTATTAAAATGATCTCATATATATATAAAATGATTCTAATTTTAACGGTATTTTTGCAGTCTGTATGCAAGAAATTAATGTATTGTGCCGGTTTATACTAAAAGGACATGTGCCGATGATGTTGATTACAATGCATAATTGGAAAACTACTGCCAGTTAAACCAAGTAGAAAGCAAAATGTTACAAAGACTATAGCACACAGCTGACGTTACAGACACATCACCACTATTGCTAGTAATTTGTACTGTGTTAACAATGTGTAAATGTTCACATGTTATTGTACTGGTAATAATACTGTTTGGGTGGTGAGTAAAAATGACTAAATGCCAAATTAATCTCACTCTTGCAGTCCGTTAAATGTAACTTGATCTGTTAAAGTTAATGTCCTACTTTGTGCCTCATTCATCCCCCAAAACTGAAATTATTTAATGAAAATGTGGTCACAAAAGTGCCTGCTATATAGTGCACTCAGACACTCATTGTTGATGAGGAGCAGCTGGGAAGACAGGCAGCAGATCAGGGCTGGTTAAACCACCAGTCACAGGTGTGCAGAACCAGGGAGCACACTGAGGCTACCTGGTGGAGAAGTGATGAAACAACATGGGAGGAGCTCATGTGAGGACATGGAAGGAGAGGATGGGAATCTAAAGTTACAAATATGCAGTTAATATTTCTGTCTTTATGGTGGAGTATTGTCGAACACAAAAACCTGTGCATGTAAAAGGGCTGTAATGCTCTCCATACTCTGCTCCTAGCGGTGATGAATTTCATGGCATCTTTACATTTTCATGCATCAAAATAAGTGGCATACTGTAGAAGCCGATTAGTGAATGGGAAACTTTGTTTGCAAGCAGGTCTTTCAAGCTTTGCTCGTCTACACAGATTTATGTTCATTTCAACCAGTGGTGGAGGAAGTGTTCAGATCCTTTACTTAAATTATTAAACGTAAAAGAACTCAAACGTACTCACAGACAAATGGCCCCTGTGACTGTCGTTGTATTATATATCATCATTATTACTTTGTATAGGACTGCAACCAATGATTATTTTCATTATTGATTAATCTGCTGATTATTTTCCCGATTAATTGATTGATTGTTTGGTTTGTAAAAATAGTGAGAAATGTCGTCACGATTGCCGTGCTAGTACAAAATTCCAAATTATTAAAAACAAATTAAAATTATTCAAGTAATTAATTAAAAGGAAATCTTCACATTTGTGATGCTGGTACCATGAAATGTTTTTTCATGAAAAATGACTTAAACGACTATCAAAAGAGTTGCAAATTAATTTTCATTCTGTCATTTAAGCTGTACTTGTATATACTGTTGGATAAATTCATTATTAATTAAATATTTAGTAACAAAACATCATATTTCATTATGAGTTACTAAAGCTGTCAGATAATTATAGTGAAGTAAAAAGGACAATATTTCCTCCTGAAATGTGGTGGAGTAGAAGTGCAAAGTGGCATGAAAAGAAAAGATTGTACAGTACCTGAGTAATGTAGTGCTTTTACACACAAATTATACGATGAGCTTCTAAAATATAATGCATTTTTATAGATTGAAATAACAGTACATAAAATAGTTATATAGTTATAGTTATATAAGATAGTAGAATTAGCTCCACTTCAACCAGCTAAATGCTACTCACATCAGTAATAATAAACCAACAGTATAATATACCATACATAGAATATCATTCACAGGGGTATTTTTACTTTTGATACTTTAAGTACATTTTGTTAACAATGCTTACATACAGACGGGTGACAAATTAAAGGAAAAACCAACATAAAGTGTCTTAGTAAGGTGTTGGGCCACCACGTGCCACCAGAACAGCTTCAATGCGCCTTGGCATTGATTCTACAAGTCTCTGAACTCTACTGGAGGGATGAACACCATTCTTCCAAAGGATATTCCTTCATTTGGTGTTTTGATGATGGTGGCAGAGAGCGCTGTCTAACACTTTGGTCCAAAATCTCCCCCTTAGGTGTTCAGTTGGGTTGAGATCTGGTGACTGCGAAGGCCATAGCATATGATTCACATCATTTTCATACTCATCAAACCATTCAGTGACCCTTTGTACCCCATGGATGGGGGCATTGTCATCCTGGAAAAGACCACTCCCATCAGGATACATAGAACAACTATGTATTGATTTAGAGTGACCCTTCCCTCTAAGGGGGCAAGTGGACCCAAACTATGCCAGCAAAATGTCCCCCACAGTATAACAGAGCCACCAGATCCACTCACTGTAGTGGTCAAGCATTCAGGTTTTTTCTTTAATTTGTCACTCTTTTACTTGTAATGGAGTATTTCTAAATTAATAAAGTATTACTACTTTTACTCAAGTAAAAGTTGATGTTATGTTTTAAATGACCTTGAGCAAGGCACAGAACCCCTAACTGCTCGGGGAGCCTGACTATGTGGCAGCCCCATCACTGTGGCATCTCTCCACAACTCAAGCATGCCTATAGGCCCTTTGTGTGCATGTGTGTATTTTGGACCTATGTGTGTCATAGAAAAATTTTATGTACATAGTAATATCATAATAAAATAAATGGTATCAACACATAATTGTGCAATGTAGAAAAGCAGAAAATGTGAATGCATGTAAATAATACTGAAAATAAAGACCTGTATACTCTTCTTTGTCAGGTGGAAGTACCTCCGGTTAGTCAGAGCCTCATGATGATCAGCAGAAGTCGAGTCAGAGCTCTGAGGAATCGCCAGGTGCAAAACAAACACTCCAAAAGTGCACAAAAATTATACGTATGAATATTTATTCCTTTATTCTTAATTAGGGAAGTGCAACTGACTAACTCTTGAAACTGAAGACACTTGGCTTTTATTTTTTTTACTGTTTTGGGTGTTTTTTAAGCAGTTTTTGTGCATAATTTAATTAAGTGAATTTATGATTGCGTATTTTACTAAGCTACTTTTGGAAAGACCTGCATTTATTATGTTATGGCATAATTAGGGTATTCTAGTTAAACATGCTTTGAATTTCTTTTCGATTGTATGTCAAATGTCATATGTCAAAGCTTTCTTTAAAAAAAATGTTCTACTTTAGCATTACTTAATTAGAGAGCTATTGGTTGATTTTGGGTCCAAATGTAATTAGTTACTGAAGATATTCTCGTACCATTTCCATGTCAAATAAAGTGTTTCACACTCTTAAGTCTTTTTTTATAAAATGCAACTTAGAGGTGTTAAACTTTCACAAGCTCACTTGTCTGTCACTGTTGGAAATGATGCAAAACACAACAGTAGCTGTTTACTGCATTGTGTCACCAAACCCTTTGAGGTTCGTTACCAGAGCTAAGTACTGAGAAGAAATCACTCCGGAGGGCTGAGTGCGACACATCTTTCCTGTCAACACCTTGTAAACAAAGGAGTCATTAAACTAATGAGCAAAGTTAAAGAAAGAAACAGTAACCAAGTGCTGGTAACCATGACACAATGAATTGTTGTGCTTCGCTTAGTAACAAAGTTCAGTGGGAGAAGAGATCCTCTGATGGATGATGACATACTCACAGCCAACCAGTCGGATGATAGTAAACACTGTTAGAAGTGAATCTGGACTGGTTCTGTGTTTCTCAAGGTTCGTGAATTACAAAAACAAGTAAACAGCTTTTTGTTATATTTCTGAGAAACTGTCTTACATCAGCCGCATGTCCTACAAAACAACATGCAATGTAAAGTACATAATGTATAAGGAGACATAAAACAGCAAGGGAATAAGAAACAATACAAAGAAGACATAAAAACAAAGTTATAATGTAACTATAGTATTGTCAATTACATTAAAAACAGAGCATCCTCAAACACACTTCTTAAAGTTATTCCCTTCATTTAAACATTTTTTTCTTCAGCATGTGAAGTTTGACACGTTATTAGTGTGCCCAGTTTTGTGTTTTGTGTTACACCCAGATTTTGCAACTCTGCGTCTTAACAAGCTGCAGTGAAAAAATATCACTATCTCACAATTACATTTTGTCCCCCTTGATATGTTATGATATAATATAATAATTTTATGATATGATATAATATAAAATCAGATTTGCCAGAATATTTTCAGAATATTTTTGTGTCTTGTGTCCCAAGATGTACACTGTTTCACTGTAACAAAACACAACATTTAACCAAACAACAAAACAAATACTAGAAACATACAATATATCAGATATTACAAATAAGTGGCTGCAGTGCAATCAATTTAATCACACACTTTTACATTCAGTGCTTAGTCTACACAGGTCCACTGAGGCCTACTTAGAACTCAAACTCTGATTAACAGAACCAAAGACCTGTTCAGTTGAGTCTGTGGAACTCTAAATCTTCTGTTTGATGGCAAAAGCTGATATTCTTAAAATAAAATGTGATACTTGTATGATGTAATATTACCAGCCAGAGACAACATTCTTGTATTATAAGCAGTTTGAAAAGCTGACTCCAGCGTTTGACCCACAGTCTTTGAGCAGATACGTAGCAGTCGAGCTTTAACCAGAACAGACAGAAACCTGCACCATGCACTGATTCCATACTGCATAACACTGTATTATAGACTGGAAAAACAACAACAGGATCTGTTTGTTTGCTCCTAATGACTTCAGTCTCCTAAGAAAGTAAATGTGTTGTTGTACCCTTCTACAGATATAATCTATATGTGCACTCCAAAATAAAGCAGCATCCGCATGCATGCCTAAATATTTACAGGGCAACGCACACAAACCCTGCCGTGTTCTGCAGTTAGTAACAATGGAAGTGGTANCACTGAATCAGAGGAGTATTAACCTCCATTTGAATGATCTTTGCCAAGAACAGCTTTGACTGAATTGTGTTGAATCAATGCAGATGTAAAATCTAAGAAGAGGGCCCTAGTTGTAGTTTTAGGCTTGTCTAAATGCTGTATTGTATAGTCGGCCTTTTCACAGCTTTAGCTGTGGTGAGCACCAAATCAGTAAGATCCTTGTCTTAGTGTGGCCAAATCTGACAATGTAGAACTGAGCCTGATAAAACTTTTTTTTGCCCTGCAGTGATCAGGACCCGAGAGTAGCAGTATTATCTCATTGTTTCATACATAAAATTATTTTGCTTTCTGATGTTGAGTTACAGAGAATTACAGCCTCAAGGGGCTGTTAGGATAGCTACGGACGTTTTATGACCCACTCTTATTTTTAAACTAAGTACTTGTCTTTCTTCCCTCTTGATTCTGTTGGCCAGTAGTTAACTGAGCTATCAGTTATCAGATATTTACAACATATTTCACAGCGTTTCTAGTTTTACATGGTTTTGATACATTATAAAACACTGTATGAACAATACCGTTATTGTTATTAATTAAGTTATTATTGAAACTGTAAAACCATAAGAAGCTATTATTGTTGCAGTTTTAAAATAAAATGTCAGAAAATGTTTTGATATAATAATTAATGATAGAGTAATTCATTCACGATTAAGTCATGATTGATTAAATGCAGTGTATCAGTGTGCAGTCACTGCAAAGTGTCTTGTTCGAATCACGTACATTCACAAATTGAACAAATTACTTAATTTGCTTTTCTGCGTAAATAAATATCAATATTATGCCAATGAAAGCCTCATGGAGACAATGAAATGTTGTTATAGGTTGGAAATTAACTATGTAGATCTTCTGTGAGGTTTCTACACGGTCATAAAATTGAGGGGTGCAATATCAAATTTCACCACAATGTGGAGACAAAGTATATTTTTGTCAAGGTAGCTCCATAAGAATAATTACCAAACAGTGATCAGATGTTTTTTCAGGTGGTAAATTATAAACTGAGATTTTAATGATCATATTTAAGATTATTTGCTCCATTGGCAGGGAGTAATTTCTCTTAACTTCAACAATGTAACATAAGGCCCTTTATTGCTCTACATATGGTTAACTTTCAGTACCTCTCTTCAGCAACATAACACCATTCTGCTCTGTCAAGACTCTTCTCACCTTGTGCTCTTCCTATTTCCATCTGTCCCCATTCCTTCTGATTCCCCTCCATCCAGCCAAGGCCCTTGCCTGAAACACATCTCCTATCTATACAAACATAAGCACTAGTGAAGCACATGTCATATAGTATTAAACTCCTGATGGGAGTTCCTATTTTACTTTTGTTGACAGATCTTATGGCACTTGTGGTTTAAAAACTCTCTTTTGACACTGCAGAAATGTTCACTTATTTTTTTCCACTTTCACTGTGCTTTACCGTTCACTTGTCTCCTAAATACCTAAATTATAAAGTTGTCATTGTTAAAGTCTCATTGCATAACATCATAAAAGTATCTGTTCATTTTGCCACTATTTTCACATCTAGGATGCTCGCAATGTGGTGCTTGTTTGCTTTATTAGTGGTGATCACAGTTTAGTTTCGGAGCATCGAAGTAAATAAAAATTGAAAATGACAGTCAGTAGATATGTAGATGAATAGAGGATTGAGGTGTTAAATTGTTCCAGAGAAGTCACAGTTTTAAACACTGTAGTTAAAGCTGCATGTCTAAGTCTAATATAAAACCAAGAACAAGAATATTTCCCAACAGTCAAGCTGTAATATAGATTTGATCATTTAGACTTACTTGATAACCTTAACTTTACAATGTAAAGGAGCCTACAAGCATTAATTTAAGGGGAAATATCAGTATTATCAATCAGAATCAACTTTATTGACCAATTATGTTTAAACATACAGGGAATTTGAACCCAGTTTCCAGTTGTTCTCGATACACTTACAGGAAGATACACAGATACATACTGTATCGCCAAAACAGGACAACAAGGCTAAACAAAGATAAGCAAACATAGACATATTATGTACAATTATTATATACTTACTAGTTATTAAGTAATCGGGTTCTTTAGATGTGTATATTGGTAGCTGATGTAAACCTATTTACAACAAAATTATTCTTTCTCCCCCACATCATGGTGAGGTTCAATGTATTATAATGTAAGACAGCACAGAATTAAGTGGTTTCAGTTATATCTGGAGCTACATTTCACAGCATTTCCTTTCCTTAAGTTTGTTTTCATGCTTAGTTTTTATTGCTGGTTTTAGTTCACTCTAACTATAGTGTGCTTTGAAGAAATCACTGGCACCTTACTGGCCTCATGCTGTTCAGGACCGGCCCTCCATGTCTACCTCAAAAGACACAAGAGGGCAGCAAATCACAAAAAAAAATGCAACAGATCCAAACAGTGTTGAAGCAATGGAGTGCAAATGCATAAGCTCACTGTTTGTTTGTTGGTGTGAATGAGTTTAATGTGTACCGATGGCGCCCTCTGGTGCATTTGTATTGTGAATACACACAGTAATATGAAGGAGTGATTGTAATGTTTTTATGTTTAAGTTTGTGTGCCAATGAGCTGGATGACTGACATCCCTCACAGCCTGCTTTCTATGTGCTTCATTTGAAGTGTACATTACACATTTTAAATACTGACTCGTGCCTTTGTCAGATTCCACATAGTGCTCCCGTAATATGCTGTACATTTCAGCCCATTTCAAAATGTTATGATGATTTTGGTTTAATTCGAAATTATTGCATGTTTGCCAGATCTGAGAATAAGAGGTATCATTCAAGTTAGTTAATATCTAATGTAGCATGACATGTAACCAACAAAACAGAGTTATCTGTCTATTCAGGACTAATCAGGGCAACTTTGATAATGCTTGAATGGAAGGATAGGACACATTTCCATACTAACAGTATTATTCTGCTACTGAAGTTATGTGCTGTATCTGAATCCTATTTGTAACTCAATTAGTTCTTCGTCATAGCTCATCTCCTCTCTTGCACCGTGCACACATCAAATCTCTGTCTCAAAATTCACAATACAAGAAGAATTCTCATTTCTTGTTTATTTGCCTCACAAACTTTATTTTTCATGCCTGGGCAGTTAGAAAACCTTTTGAGAATATCACATTAAAACAAAAAATAATAATAATAACATATGTTAACGTGCAAACACCAAACTCTGATGAGACACTGGATTCACAGGTTTACCTCTTAACATATTAGTTTAGGTTCAACTATTTTGCACATGCAAAAACATGCAATTAATGCATATAAACTGTACATCAGCTGCCAAAAGCAATAGTAGTGTGTTGTTTTACTTATTCTGTTGTTTACTTATTCTTGGCAACAATATGCATTGTATAAACACACATCATTTGATAAGAGAAATACCTAGCTCTATATACAAGTCCTAAAGTACATTACTGACAAACAGTGGTGATTTATTTGTAAGAATGTTTGTATTGGGTGCAACTACAGAAGGAGAAAAATGAGGAGCATCATGGAGGTCATTTAGAGGTCATAGAGGTCACGATAAAGCAATAATTAGTTATATGCTCAAGGTGTGGCAGTAAGCTTTACAGTACTTTGTACAATTGTTGGTCAAAAATGAATTACTGTTAAACACATACTGCACTGTGGATTTCATATGCATTATTTGAAAATGACCTTTTGTCAGAAACATCCATGAACATAAAGCAGGAACAGTGTTTTTTAGGGAAATGATTAGCAGCAAAGAATGTATTTATAAGGTAGCAAGACAAATAAAACATCGCCGGTGACAAATAAAATCATGTCACAATTGTTGCTTGCTGCATAAAGGCACTGACAGTGCATTAAGATGGAAGGATTTTATTCCTAAAAAATTGCACTGCTTTTTCTCGAATTTCTTTTGTTTTCAGTCCATAGATGATTGGATTCAGTGTTGGGGGGAAAATTAATGTTGACACCCCCATGAATTTCCTTAAATGTGGTGAAAGGTTCCTTATTCTGTACGATATGATGGTGAAAAGACCCAGACACTCCAACAGGAGGAAAACAATCAGGTGAGTAGCACACGTCTGCAGAGCTTTGGCTTTTGTGTCGGATCGTTTGGATCGGAAGCATGCAACAAGGATCTGGAGATATGTATACAAAATCATCCCATTAGCTATCACTTGTGTAAGAGCGACTAAAAAAAGCCCATAAATGTTATTGATGGTTGTGTCAGCACAGACCAGAGACAGCAAACTTGGGTTATCACAGTAGGGGTGTGTCAATTCAGATCGACAGCGGGGTAAACGCAAAAGCAGGAAAAAAAGCACACATATTACAACTAAATTACTCAGCCATATAACTGTGATTATTCTCATGATGTGAGCATTAGTCATAACTGTGTTGTATTTCAAAGGGAAACATATGGCAATGTATCTATCGTATGCCATAGCACTCAGGATGAACACTGTACCTGCTGCATAGATGTGGATAAAAAAAGCTTGGGCAACACAAGCTGAGTATTGCATTGTCCTGCTATTTGTGATTATTTCTTTAATGACCTGTGGGAAGAGCGCTGATGAGCCTATAAGGTCATTGATAGGAAGGTTCAGCAGAATTAGATACATGGGCTGATGCAGACATTTGTTCAGTACAATGGTGAGGATTAGAATAAGGTTGCAGAACAGTATGATCATGTAGCTCAGAGTTGCAAAAAGAAATGCAGGAAAGACACTTTCAGGGGAGAGATTAAAGCGATTTAGCACTAAAACAGATGATGTGTTGTATAGGTTGTCCATTTTTTATGCTTGTCCTCCCTAGAAAATCGAAAGATCATTAATAATTTAATTAATAAGTAGCATGACTATTTCATACATGCCATCATTTTAGCAAGGACATGGGAGAACAAAATAAGACAAGCAATGTATAAAGAGATAATAGTGTAAAAAGTGTGAAAAGTCCAGTCGTATTTGAGTTATAATTAGCAAATTGTAAATTCTCACTGCTAAGAACAAAACTTACCAAATCAAAGCCTGAATATGTCCACGCCACTTCACTTTGAGTCCACATACATTTCAGTTTAACATGACACATCATACGTCATATACTGTGCCTAAATAACAAGTTTAGTCTTTTGGATTTACAGTTTTGCACTGAAACTGCGCAGATAGAAAACAAGCTGAATAAATATTCTAATAAGAAACATGGAGAGGTTGATCACTACCCAGCACTGGCAATACTGGCAATGACCAGCTGGTAAGATGTTCAGAAGGATTAGCAGCTTTATAGGAGTGTTTTTTGTTGAACAGAAGGCAGCTCCCTGGAGTCTTCTGGTTTATCATAAAGTTTATCTTTAGATTGTTACTGCGGTGACTTAAGCACTGGCTCACAAGGGGCTTTGGGAGAGTATGAAATGTATTAATTTCTCCACCACCTCCCACACAGTAACATAATGAAAGTAAAAATAATTGAATTGACACAGAGACAGATTAAAGAATTCCAAGTACTTTCTATTAATTTGGTGTTATAAATGTAAATTATGATTGTTTTGAAGGCGTTAGTGTGTGGCCAAACCTTAGAGGATGGACGCTGCTACTCTGATGGATCTTGTGGTCAACACACCAGACACACCAGGCAATTAGGGATATCAAAATTATCAAGAATGTCAGGCCAGAGAGAGTTGGGATTGATCATTTCCCTGCACAGACAATCGGTATAGATACACCCTTACAGCCATGGAATATTTCACCGAGGTCAGGATATAGTCGACGCACTTATGGAAGGAATATTCAGCAGATTTGGGGAACCTAAAGTCATTCACAATGACCAGGGCAGAAACTTTGCGTCCTGTGTGTTTTTCCAACCATGTGTGAAAAATTGGGCTTGCACAAGAACCGCACCTCTAGAGAGATGGACTGATTAAAGATTTAACCCCACAGCGGTGGAACAGCTGGCCATAGTGACGAGAGTGACCAGGGAGCTCTAAGATGCTTGAAATTTACTCGTGAGTTTCCTTGAGGTCAGCTCCTGAGAGCCGGGGCCAGACAGAAGAGGGAATAAGAAATGTGTGCCCAAGGAGACACTTGGAAGTTGGTGAGAAAGTTGTACAGCGAATGGGCGACAGACCCCGGAGGGTTTACAGAAAGGAATAAAGGTTACATAACAAAGAGATACGTATGTTAGTCTGTACCAGAGCACAGCCACTCCCTCATGATCAGGGAGCAGATCACAAAAAGAAGCTTTTAAACAAACAAGGAAATGCTCACAAAAATGTAAAAAAAAAATTATAATATAAAGCACACACTAAAACAAATTCTGATGGAAGGTACTAGCCACTTAACAGTGTTTTTTCTCTTCAAACACTCTTTTTAACAAGCACTTAAAAGGTCACACAAATGTGAATGTCCCCTAAAAGTTACCAGGCAGTGATTTAGTGTAACACTTTTCTGATGGTGAGCTGGGTGAGTGGGATCCGAGATCAATTTCTGTGCTCTTTTTATAGTTCATTTTTGCATCCGAACAGGACTGTACAACTATCTGAGAAGCCCAGTGCATAGCTAAAGAGAGCCTGAGTGCTTACAAATATCTGAGTATGGATATAAAAATTTAATACCTTTTCCATCCATCACTTTTGTGATTTGTGCACTTCACCACATAACTTCACTTACAGTATTTGCTGTTAACAAAATGGTTTGGTTTGTCAAAAAGTAATAAGAGAGGGATTTCAGCCTAACCCTAAAATAAGAGACTGTGTCTCAACACAGTCAGATTAATTGAATTTACTTTTATTCGGTTGTCAAGGACATGGGAAAGGGATGCACATATTAAAAGTCTCAGTGTTTCGTTTCAGCATCCCTTATTCCTCTTTTAGTGCACATACAGTATTAGAAAATATAAAATCACATGTCACGTCACACATTTGCCATACCATTAATTTTATTTATTAGGAAATTACAGACGTTTCACACAGGGTTTAGACACATACTCAAAAGATTTGATTTAATTTACTTTTATTTTGCTCATATTATTGTCCAAATGTGAGAAAATATGAAATACCTGTAGACACAATGGCATTACACTACCGTTCAAAAGTTAGGAATTGTCTGCAACAAAAGCTTGATTCAGTACAGTGCCTGAGAGCACTACTCTATATTTTTGAAGCGTCTTTCATGCTTTTAGGTTGTAGAAAGTCCTCTTTACAAATAGATGTTATTTTGTATGAAGGGTTTGTATAAAACAAAATGCTGCACAATGGTTCAACCAGACTGACAATTGAAAGTGCAGAAAGAGACCAAGATACCTCTGAGCAACAGTTAAATAAGAATATAAGAAATCACCAGTCATTGGTAAAATAAATTAGAAGCTTAGCATCAAAATCTGTGCAGATTTTAACAGGAACTGGTTCCTGTTTCAGTGTCGAGTGCACAGTACTGCCTCTAACAAGCTGGAATTAACAGGCGTGTTGCTTTAGTAAAGCTATTCTTAAAACTTCAAAATAGAAATAGAAAGTTAGTCTAGGGTTAGGGCTATTGGAATTGGAAACAATTTCAAATGTAAAATATACATTTGGTGTCTGAATGATTTAATCTATGTTAAAATAGTCATTATTGAAGGAAAGAAGAAAAATATCAATACAAACAGGTGATTCCAAACTTTTGAACGGTAGTGTATGTATATACTGTATATTCTCTTTTTCAAGTATAGATGCATGTGCAACTGTTGAAGCTTTTGTTTACAGCAATGATTATATTCATATCTTTCAGCATCAGATCTGTCATCATTGTGATTCATGATTCAAGTCTTTCTCTCACATTAGTTCCTGTCGTCATATTCCTTATCACTTATTAGAATGACTTACAGTGGAAATCTCCGGAAGAGAAATAACTTCAGCTGTTACAGTAAAAGGTTGGTAATGCTCATAAACATATTTTTAACATGAATGTGAACATTAGATGATTTACAAATTCACAAAACATGTCAACATCAGATGAAGAAATGTGCAATGTGCTGTATTTATTGTCCATAGTGAAAGAACGCACGACAAATATTTTTGTATGGAGACTATTTTGGCTCAAAGGATTAAATCATATGGCTTTGGAAGTTGTCAGTAGTTTAGGCTGTACATATATACACGTTTGAAAAATAAAGGTTTAATTCCCCAAATGAATGTAAAATATTTCATAGGAAACCCAAACTGAAAACTGGTTACAGCTTTGATAAAACTACATTTCTTTTTAGGAACATTTCTATGCTCTGCTTGAGTTCTGTGGTTTTCAGTCCATATATAATCGGGTCCAAGAAAGGGGGGAAAACTAAAACTGACACACCAAGAGCCCTTCTCAGAAAGGGGGACACAATCTCAATGCGATGAGCAGTGAGTGTAAGCAAACAATTGATTTCTAACATTAAGTAAACGACTAAATGCGAGCCACATGTCTGAATGGCTTTTCGCCGGGCATTCGACTGATTAGTCATAAGACATGTACGCAGAATCTGTGCATATGTGTATATCATTATTAACAGCGATCCGCCTTGGAGTAACACTATGGAAAAAATTCCATAGTAGTTGTTCACTCTGGTGTCGTCACAGATCAGTTTCAATAATGATGGATTGTTACAGTACAAATCCACTATATTTGTCCTGCAAATTTTGAACCGTCCAAGAAACGAAATCAGCGTGACTATTACAGAGAAATTTATGAACCATATTAAAATAATAATTCTAACTAAGTTATGTGGACTCATGATGACATTATACTTCAAAGGACAACATATAGCAATATATCTGTCATATGCCATGGCACTCAAGATCAGCAAGTTTCCTGAACCATAAACATGAACCAGAAAAGCTTGAGTAATACATGCAGGATAGGAAATCAGTCTGTTCTGTGTCACAATGCTGAAAATGAGCTGAGGGAAAAAAGCTGTAGCACCCACCATGTCACTAATGGGTAAGTTGAACAGCAGGATAAACATGGGCTTGTGTAGCTTTTTACTCCAAGCAATAGTTGTTAATACCAACAAGTTGAAAAACATAATAAGCAGATATGTCAAAGTCCCAAACAAAAATGCTGGGTACAAATATGCATTAGATAAGCCCAGTGTTTCCAATGTTAGTAAAACTGCAGAAGATGCATTTGCATTCATGATTGTACTGAGCATGTATACTATAATGCTGTTGTTGTTACTGTCGCTTCTTTTGCCAACTCTTGCCAACTGATGAAGGAACAATTTTCAACTGAAAAGCAGACAACATCAAAAATATCATCCCATTAACAAACAATCTTAGAAGAAGTGCTATGGAATAATTCAGCTGTGACTCTCATATCTTACCTATTCTCACCTGCAGTTGAACCATGTTATAAGATGTAATGTAAAAGACCCTGTCGCTTATTGGTATTTAAGCACAAGGGTAACCAGTGGTATTACCCAAGAGTACTGAGCAGAAAGTTTTTGCGACAAGACGGACATGCAGTAGTAGGAAAAACATGTATGATGATGAAATGCAGTCTCAAAATAGTTGCCTTTTGTTTAGGATATCAGAGTTTACACAGCTTACTCACTGTATCTCTGCCAGTCAGTTTATTCTATCACTCTTTCAGCTGCCTGAGCAAAGTACAAAACAAACATAAATAACATATATTTTAACATTAGTCTTTAGCATCTTTATCAACTTTATATAATCAGATCTTTTTTAAAGAGAGACCTGAAAGCAAGTAGTAGTAGTCAGCCATACAACCACAGTCAAGCATCAAATAGATAATTCTCTTTTTTTTAAGTTTACCTTGTGCCAAAATAAATGAATACTAACTCTAAAAAGAGCCAGAGAGAGAGAGAGAGAGCACAGGTGCTCCTTTGACACTAATGTGATGCAAAGTTTGTGTAATACTTGTGTATGAAAGTACCGTTGCCATCTGACAACAGAGGATTAACCTCCCAGTAATAGTATCAAACATGGGTTGAACGTGTTCAGTAGACCTACATTCTCTCCACTTTGGTGAGAGGATAAACTCACAGACACAAACTGATCGACTGCCATCACAGTGGCCATATATTTTATTTGCATTATGATCTCCATTTCAGCCTGTCAGTCAAAGCTGATTTCATGCAGATAAGATGTTTTGGTCCATCTAAAATGTATTAAATCTCATGTTTTGCTAAGATGACCTCAGAGTGGGCCAGACAACACGGTAACAAACCAGGAAGTGTGCAAAGTTCTTTGGCCGATGCGTTGGGTGAGCAATTTTTATCAGAATAGATGGGCGCCGTCCTCCAAATTAAACAAGAAGTTTATGTATTATTTTGAAAATGTTGAAAATGTTTGTGTACCCTAACCCCAACCCTCAATACACTTGGTGAAAGCAGTTTGTGTTTGGTGCTTTTGCCTTTCCACACAGTTCCAAAGTGTATTTCTAAACTTAATTACACTGGTACATGTCCTGTTTATTTACCTTCACTAATGCTCCGAATATGACATATGGATTTGAATGTTAATATACATGCTGTGAATATGGTGATTAAAAGACTACTAAAAGAATCCTGCTGACCCCAGTTTGTTATTAAGGAATTATTTGGGAATTGCCCAATAAAAACTCAATAGCTACTTGTTAGTTTTGTAGGATGATGCTTTACTTTACTTGATGGGGCACAAAAAGATTATGTCATGCTAAGATAATCATGACGTAATGAGGGACTATTTAATAACTACTCAGTGTGATGTACCACTTTACTTGAGGGGGGCACAAAAATAGTAACTAATGCTTAAATAATTAGTAATTAATAAGTTGTTGGGAATTTTGTGCCGCTCAGCAGCTGAAGCAGAGCACGACTCATGAAGAAAGTGGTCAGTGTGTTGATTCAGATATCCAAGAACTAAACATTACATGATGATTCACTAATGAAAGTGTCTTCAAGTCTGTCCTCGATTTAGAGTCACTCAAGAACTACAGTTACCTGCAGTGGAACCTCAAGGATACACACAAGGATAAATCATGATATTACTAAAAAGTACAGTACATCTCCTGATACAGAACGTTGTGGGACAGGACTATACTTTACCTTGAAACCCCACACGTGATCAGAATATATATATATATATATATATATAGTATATATTTTCTCTCCAGGCAGAAATGCAATGTACAATTTATTGTCAAAATTAGTGGCAGAATTGCACTGCGCCACCTTGTCTGCCCTGTTTTGCTTCTGTCTTTTTCCCCCGGCATCTTCATATGTATATAAAACGATACCTGACTTTATGTATCCAGTTTCACCTAACTGAATTTAATATGTAATGCTAAAAAAACTAACTAACTAACTAAAAAATGAAATTTATTTTGTGTTGTTAATTGTGCTGTTTTCCATGTTTTATTTGTTTTCATTAAATGACTGAGCAACTTGAAATATGTTTCAGAATATTTGGATTTTATTAATGGGCCACACAGCAAACCTCAGCACAGTTTTGTTTGTTTTGGATTCTGCAATAACTGCAGTGTGATTAATGGATGTAAAATTATTTGCACTTTAGACACCAGGTAGCTGTGGGGCATGGAGTGCATGATAAGTAAATAAAAATGTGAAACACTTAAGAAGACAGGGTACAAAGTTCACTCTTCTTTATAGAACAACAACATTTAAACATACAATCAAATGTGAAGAGGATAAGAACAAGTAAAGAACAGGCTAAATATCAGAGGCACTTTTACAAAAGTCTTTAAATGAAAATATCATTTGAAGTGTTACATGTTATACTATGTGCAGTATGAGAATAATATCTCCATTTAGATTTATGCACCGTTGTACCTAAACAACACAAAGCACTCTACACACCAAAAGAAACACAAAAGAAGAGATCACAATACAAAGTACGTTTTTCAAAAGTTGTAACAAGCATACATAGTCATGTAACGTATGTTTATGACTGCAGTAAGATGCACAGTTTCACCCAGTTTCATCTCATCATTATCAATTGTGAGACACTTTTAAATTTTACACTTTAAACTCAACTCTGCATCATTGACTTGGCGAAATATGTTACCCACCTTTTACAAAACTTTTCTTTTTATTATTTATAACAAGTTATAATGAGGAAAAACTGTATTAACAAAAATATCAGTCAATACACCTTAAATGCAGAGCACAGTTTCCTGTCCCACACTAGAAAACAGCATTTCCATATAGAATTTAGGGTTTCCACAAAGAACAAATCTGTTGAAAGTGATTTTAGTACGTGTTCAAGTTCGTGCACTTGTTATGGTTCCATGCATAATTTATATTGTTTCCACAATATTGTTCATGCTGTCAGAGTGCTCCTGAGACAGCACACTGTTATCATGGTGTTTCCAGTTCAAAAAGACCAAATTCAATGCTGTTAACCACCTTGTGTAAAGATTTAGACGGATACTCTATTCTTTTTTAAGACTGTCAGGAGAGTGTTTCGTATTTCATTTGTATACAGCCCATATACAATTGGATTCAGAAGCGGAGGTACAAGAAATATTAGCATGCCCATTATCTTTTGCAAGTCAGCTGAGACATTTTTGAACCTATGAGATAAAATTGTGAAAGTTCCCACAATCTCAAATATGATTAATATAACCAGCTGCGCAACACACGTGTTGACAGCTTTCATCTTTGCTTCAGATCTCCTTGAAACCACACACGTGATCAGAATCTTCACATAGGAAAACGCCTGCACAGACACACTTACAGCTTGCATGACAGCTGTGTTAAATAATCCTATGATATTATTGACTGTCGTGTTTTCACATGTGAGCTTGAGTAGAGATGGGTTGTCACAGAACACATTCATAATAACAGATCTGCACCTGGGAAGTCTTGTCTGCAAAGAGAACAAGGATACAATCAAGACAAAGTCAAGACCCCAAACTACAGATATAATACAAACAACAACTCTGGGGGTCATAATGGAGCTGTAGCGTAACGGCATGCAGATGGCAGCATATCGATCAAAAGACATTGCTGCAAGAATAAACAGAATCCCACCACCATACATGTGGAGCAAGAACGCCTGTAAAACGCAGAGAGGATAGTAAACCTTATTTGTCTCTGTAACAATGTCTGAAAGTACTTTTGGTAGCATTGCAGTTATACCTATCAGATCATTGAGGGGGAGACTAAACAGGATGAAATACATGGGCTTGTGAAGGTTCCTCTTTAGAATGATCAAAGTCAACAAGGTCAGGTTGCAAAAAATGCCACAAAAATAAATTGCAATACCAAGAAAAAATATGGGATACTTCCCTCCTGGTGGAATAATAAATGGGTCCAGGGTTAACTCAGAGATTAACCCGAAAGATTTGTTTTCCATTTTCACTTAGATTAGTAAGAAGGAAAACAGTGATGAAATTTCATTATTGGAAACTAAGTCAACGTCTTAAGCAGTTACAAGTTAGACAGCATGTCACTTTCAAAGTAGTGCTGCAAGAAGTGTTGAGAGCTGCCCTGACCTGCTTGCTCTATTTATTGTTGCCATAACCATAACCATAGCTTGGTTACATCACCTTTCCCTCTGTTGTCAGTGGCTTTGCAAAGATGAATAATATCAGGGTTACTGAAAGTTCTGAGATTCATTCATATAGAAAAACAAACCTATTAAGTCCAGCAGGTATTAAAGGTAAAAAAAAAACAATCTTATAACGTTTGTACCCTCAAATTACTTATATTTTTTTTATATAAATAAATGTTGTGCACAAACAAATTACTAAAAGTGTGTCCTCAAATTAAGATTAAGTTAAGCAGAAGGAACTAAAGTTATGGATTTTTGTTGCTAGTTAGTGGTGGTGTTAAAGGCTTTGCTGTAGAGCTGCCCTCAAATTACTGAATTCATTGCCAGCAAATTGATAAGACAAGACGAGATGAGACGAGATGATGATTACAAGAGACAGCAGCATTAGGAAAAGGCTAAAGATGTAAGAAACAGGTAAAGAATGATTTAAAATGACTTTGATAAACCAATAAAAATCCATTAGGAGACAAGAGTGCATTTTTACACCTACACCGTGCGAGACTGACTTTTTGGAAATACAGAACTGTAGCTGACCAACTGTATTCAAATAGAGAGAGAACCAGTAGATACATGGGAGGCCTTACTGAAGAAAAATATATCTTCAATCCAGACGAAAAAGAGAAACAAGTTTTCTGTTGCAATATGCAGTTCATGATACACATAATGTATGTGGGACTTTATGATGATCAGTACTGTCAATCACAACATTGGCAGGTGGTAGGTGCATAGCTTTCTTCATGAGCACCTTTCATCCAAAGCAGTGATGGAAAGTTATTTCAGTCCTCAGTGAGGTTTATTTTCATCTTAAATTGTAAAGAAATGATGGTACCAAATGTCAGTTGCCTTTTATTGGCCCTCATAATAATTGTCTTTTATTTGACATTACAACAAGGCCTTAATTTTTTCAATTACGGGTCCTTAGGTAAAAACATTTTTGGTTTTTCTTAATTACTAAATTTTATAAATCCAGCAATAGAGTTGGCTGTCATTTTAATGGCGGACTATCAAGTCTAATATCAAAGCCACATTTTGGTCTACAGTACTGCTGGGAAGGCCCAGCTGGAGTTATCTGAAGTCTTCTCTTCTTTAGTTTCCATTACTTTGAAAAGTATTGATATCACACAATATTAGGAATACTGGAAATTATTTTTTCCAACTTTTCAGCTAAAGGGCTACTGCAACAATATTATGTAACTAGATACACTACAAATAGCCAGTTACATCAACTGGATGTCTCATTACTTTGTCAAAACACATTTATTAATAAGGCCCTTTGAGATGTAATTAAGTGATGTGTTATTAACTGTCTCAGATTGTAATTAATCCCTGGACAATTAGTAAACCTCCGGTTGATAATGAGATTCCTTGTTATTTGCTAATGAAGAGGGTTGTTTAATAACACCCAAGGGAAGCCACATGTGACATAACAACTTGTAAACATTTGATTACTTAACTTTAATAACCAAGTGTGTTATTGTGTAAAACGTTTTAACAGATTAAGTTCACGGTTGAAGTTAAAGTACCACAACATAGTCTTTGCTTTGTGTCATTTTAACTCCATTTATCTGCACTGTTTTATAAAACTTTTAAAAAAAACCACAGATTTAATAAAATATGTCTGGCTAAATAAATCAAAAATGTGTAACATATTAGATTTGTACTGCTCAGCCTTTTCGTATTTGTTCATATGTCCCAGAAGAAAAATAGTAATTGAAACAGAGCACTGAAGTGGTCACGTCAGGCCTTTGGGAACAAGGACCCTGTTCATGCACACTAAAGGGCTGTTAGGACATTAGGACATCAGGAAGGGTTAATCATCTCACCCAAGAGAAATGGACATGATGGACCCTTGAGTTGCTTTGATAATTGATTTGACCCTCTAATTGCTTTCTGTGGTCTTTCTCCTGTACGCTTCACAAGAATTGAAGTAAAATAATAATCCTGATCATTTGGTCCAGTGATTAATACTAGTCTCACAGTAAAGTGCATGGTGTTTATCTGCTTTTTGGGGCCTTTCCTTCGAGTTTGCATGTTCTTTTGGAGTTTACACAGGTTTCGTCCCAACCCAAACACATTCAGCATCATTCATTTTAAGCTCTATCTTGTCTTGTAGGTAGCCCATAGGTCTGCTTGTACATCCATCCATCCATTATCTATACCGCTTATCCTTGTAGAGGGTCGCGGGGGTGCTGGAGCCAATCCCAGCTGGCATTGGGCGAAAGGCGGGGTACACCCTGGACAGGTCGCCAGTCAATCACAGGGCCGACATATAAAGACAGACAACCACTCACACTCACATTCCCATTCACACCTATGGTCAATTTCGAGTCACCCGTTAACCTAACCTGCATGTTTTTGGGTTGTGGGAGGAAGCTGGAGTTCCCGGAGAAAACCCACACAGGCACAGGGAGAACATGCAAACTCCACACAGAAGGGTGTGAGGCGACAGTGCTAGCCACTGCACCACCGTGCCGCCCCTGCTTGTACATAATAATCCAATGACAGACTGGTGACCTGTCAAACTCAGCATGAAACCTCTTCATGTGTTTTCTTTGCTGCCATAACTGAATCCTAAGTTTGTGACAATTCTGTTCCACTGTGTGAAATTTAGTGCTTTCATAAAGTCTGATGTCACTGGGCCCTAAAGTAGCTGTGAGATAGTTTTGTGCAGTTTACACTGTAAGGCATTAGTTATTGGAGAAAGGCCTAAGGGCCCAGTGTGTGAGTGTGTATGACTGTAACATTTTCTGGTCTTAAAGGTGCACTATGTGGTATTTATGTATCCATACAGTATAAGGTTTTTATTTATTCGAAAATGTACATTTCTGCATCCCCTGTAGACTGTATTGTAACCTGTATTATTATCATGGCTCACAGTCATTTTTGGGTCATTTCATTTTCCAACTTTTTAATGTGAATAAACTCAAATCAAATTAGAACACTTTCCCTCTGTGATGCCTTTATTTTGCCTTGTTATGTCTTAAAGAATTACATCAACTCTGAGGTACACTGCCAAACTTGCCTTTTTATTTTAAACCCTGACTGTTTTGTTGACATATATTTGCATAGCATTTTATTGAATCTGAGTCATCAATTAATATACAGTATTTACAATTACTTAATATACAGTACTTGTTGGACTTGACTGGTGAGAGGTAGTGAAAGAAATTGGTTGACTTAAGTCACAAACATGGATGTGACGTCCCTTTGATTAAAGGGGCATCTGACCTTGACTTAAACATGTGCCTAAACAAGCTAAATTAAATATCAAACTATTTCCATTTCCATGTTTATACATGTGGAGATCACATGCACAGTACAAGGAGCCTAACGGGGAGGGCGGTGAATCGATGCCAAATGTTACTCTTGCTTAAGATAAAAGAGATCAGGATCTAGCTGCTGAGTCGAGATTCCCACCTCCACAGGCAAGGTATACTGTCATCTGGGAGAACAAACATTATTTATGTATCATTATATTATTTATATTTCAACCTACAACACTGAGACTATGCTATGACAATATTTTGTTGAGTATTTATTTTATGTATGTATATTTATTGTATATGTTCATCTTCATATCATTGTGGTGTTACATATAATGTCACTTTAATGGACTTAAAGCAACCACTCTGCTATCTTTATGATTAATTTAACGTAGTTGCCCGTGACATTACAGAACACATTAGTCAAAAAAGTAAGTACACACAAAGTATTTTTGGCTTTTTAATTGAATTCATTGATGTTTTTCTTGTATTGTGATTAGTTGTTGTAAGTATTTCATTTATGTATTTTTTTTTAAAATATTTTCACTTTCATGTCTTTTTGTACTAAAGAATGAAATGTGCAATTAATAACAGAATGGTGCCGATATGATATATGAAATGTTTGCTATATACATTTTTTGCAATTGTACATATTTAAAAAATTGTTTCAATGTAGATTTTTTTTTTCACCCATCACTATCATTAAAGCTTCTAACATGTTTTTTCTCTTTTAGGTTTTTCATCAAATTAAACAGAATGGAAAGCAACATGACAGTTTCAAGTGATATCCTAGAGATCCAAGGCTTTGACATATCTCCAGAGTTCACATACCCTCTATTTTTCTTACTGCTGTTTGTCTACTTTTGCCTGCTTTTTTCAAACATCGGAGTTCTTACGCTTATCATCACTGAGAGGAGTCTGCACCAGCCAATGTACATTCTCTTTTGTAACCTGTCTGTCAATGATCTGATAGGTAACACAGTCTTGCTGCCTCAGCTGATGGCTCACATCATTTCAACAGAACGGTTTATCACCTACAAGCAGTGTGCGGTTCAAGCCTTTTACAGCCACACCTTCGGATCAGCTTCACATATGATTCTCATCATTATGGCAATTGACAGATATGTGGCGATATGTCACCCCTTAAGGTACAGCTCGATTATGACCACCAAAACTGTGATTGGGCTGTCAGCGACTGCATGGGGGGTGTCACTACTGCTCGTGTCTGTTTTGATAGGTCTCACAGTGAGGCTGTCCAGATGCAGGTCGCTTATACAAAATGCTTATTGTGACAACGCGTCACTGTTCAAGCTTTCTTGTGACGACGTGTCCATAAACAATATCTATGGACTCTTTTTCACCGTGCTGCTGTTTAGTTGCTCGATTGGAGGCATAGTTGTCACCTATTTCAGAATAGCTCTCATCTGCTGGATCAAGAAAAACAAGGAGTTGAATAACAAAGCATTGCAAACCTGTGCGAGCCACCTTGTTCTTTATCTTATCATGCTCTGGTCGGGGTTTTTAACAATCATATTGCATCGTTTCCCAGATTATCCAGATTTAAGGAAGATTGCATATATTTTATTTCACGTGGTCCCTGCTAATTTAAATCCAATCATTTATGGAATGCAAACAAGATCATTACGGGATAAGATCATCCAAATACTGCAAAGAAAAGTGACTCCAACCTAATACCTTCTGTCTTTTGTTCGTACTTTGTTTAAAGCCTGAACATAAAGACACACATAGGTAATTGTTAACACTTGTTACACCTGTTCTGAAGCTTGTCTGTATCTGAACACAAATATGTTTTATACACAGAGGTCTTATTTAAGTTGCAGTTCCTTCTGCATACTCTTGTAAGTATGTGGAATTCATATTTGTTTCAATATCTTAGAAAATAATCATAAACAGGCAAGAAAATGCAAGATCTTCACCTTCTGTTACTAAATGTCATGTTGTTAATGGATAAATTAGTACTTCTTCTGATTTGCAAGTGTTTTTGTAAACTCAACACATCAGATTATCATCATAAAGTGTGAAGACAGAAGCATGAGTGTCTGCACTAGCTGCCCTGGCCCCTGGGTGCTGGACCCCAATAACAAGCTCCCTATCAACATCTTGTGTCTTAATGCTAGAATAGCATCAAGGGCCTTGTTTTATGTATATTTGTTTTCACTGACTTTCATGGATTATGATGTTTCATGTAGCATATTTATTGTGAACACCTTATTTCTCTAAGACTTGCGCTCAGAATAAGCTGTCAATACAGCGTTTCACTGCAGTACAACAATACAATACAAAAAACGTATAATATTACTATAATATTGAGCATACAATTGTATAAGTTTACATTCTTTGGCCCAAAGGATGTATTTCTATCTATCGATTCAAAATATCCAAAATTAACAGCTGTTTGGGTTTTTTTTGTTTTTTGACCTGTTAATATGGATGAGTGATATACAGTATATTAACCTTTTAAAGTTAATTTGACTCTTTTCATTGAATGACATAATCCTAAAGTGGCACACAGTGAGAATGTGTTACCTGTTTACCTAAAGACTGACTGCTAACTCTTCAAGTATGCAGTAGTGAGTACTAGAATTCTACAAGATTAGGCTGAATATATTATTTAATAAGCACAAATTTACTGAATATTTCCAGAAATACTGTCCTTGTCTTTCCTCAACATTTGCAATGTATGTAGTATGTATGTACAACGGATGTATTTCGGTCTGAGGGACTTGGATGATCTCTTGATGAAAGGTCAACTAGTAGTCTCAACAGTTTTTGTGGTCTGATTAAATGGCACCTCGGTTTTTTCCAAATGAAAACTGATTGAAAACACAGTTCTGCTGATTACGCATTCTATTTTCCTTTGGGTTGAGATTAAAGAGTCCAGGGATAATACACATCAAGAGCCAAGCAAATGGTGGTGATCCAGGGGATTTAACAGATAATCCATGTGAGTTACACTGAGACGTTGTTTTCTCTTGTTCTGATATTATGTACATGTGTATATCTTATTATATTGACTCCTCTGTAAAGTTGGGTGATTCTCTCTCCTGCAATGACTAATGTCATGATAGTATAATTACATTTTCTACCTCCACACTATTACACATCAAAATTGCAATTAATATTACCTCATGCTCATATTAGTGTGTTGATGTACGTATTTATTTTTAAATTTATATTAAATTACTAAAATAAAGCCACATTTTTTTATGGAAATACATAATTAAACAAAAAAACCTAACATAATTAATTGGGTACAGGGCTGTGCACCTTTTACTCTTTATGTTTGAAATTTGTGAAGCAGCAATGGATATCATATTTATTTGTCACTTCTTTATATTGCTTTTGTGAATCTCTTGACTTATTATTTCATATACAAAGAAATAAATGTTGCGGTACAGAATGTACAGCAGTAGAAAAATTCATTGATTTGCCAACAGAATAGCTATTTCTTGGCCGAGCATAAACAAGAAGTTTGTCAAACTAATTCTACTTATAGTAAGGACTGAAGCAGGGTGGCCTTCAGGGGTTTGGAAAAAAAACACGATGTGAATCTTAATTAAATTATTGGATAAAATGTACTTAATGAATCCTGTATTAACCTGTAATAATCTCTGTGTTATGTACACCAATTAACACTGTGGTTAAGACCTACTTCTCAGCTCTGCAGTTAGATGGCTTTGCCCATGATGAGAAGGCTCATGAGAAACACCATTATGAAAAATATCCACATGAAGAAGCGGTCTAAAACTTTGGCTACTTTCTTCCACTCCCCAGTCCTTTTCTGCGTGGCCCTCTGATCTCTGTAACAGTTGGCGATGTACTCAATGTTACGCAGCAGCTGCCTCTCATTGCTTTGGGAGCTGCAGGAAACTTCTCTGTCTTTTCTCTCTCCGTCACTCACACCTCCCTTCCTGCATCTCCTCTGCCCCCCCAAATCCCCACAGTCCATGCTCATATACATGCCATTCTTCCAAGTGCTGTAGCGGTTGGTAGGGTTCCTCCCCATTGAGCCTATCGGACTCATCATCTGATCCATGTCTTCCCTCTCCTCTGCGCTCATGGAGCCCACTGTCTCCTGTCCTCTCTCCATTTTGAAGACACAGTCCTCTCTGCCTGGTCCTGCCTGACCATTCATGGTGCAGTTGGTGTTCTTTACAGGTGGAGGCTCCTGTTTCTCCGGCTGTGGTGACAAGCAGTTCTCCCCGACTTCATAAACAAAACACATTCTGGCCATGTGCTGCAGAATTACTTTCTTGGCCCACTTGGGAACAGGCTTGGCATCCGGGCCACAGTGGTGTATGTTCATGATGAAGATGGTCAGGGCAGTAGAGGCCGTGATCATGGTCATTGTTGCAATGTAATACTTTCCTGTGGAGGGAAATAAGACAGAGAAATCATCATGGAGTTGTCAACACACATGTTTGGATTTGACTTCATTTTATTAACCCTACCAATGAGTGGCACATTCTCAGAGGGTGGCATGATCTCTGCAACCAACAGCTGAAAGACAGTGAGTGCCAGCATCACGGTGACACCCAAAGACACCTTCTCTCCAGAGTCAGCGGGCAGGTAGAAGCCCAGCGGAGCCAGGAAAGAAATCATCACACATGGTATGAGCAAGTTGAAGACATAAAAGGAAGCTCTTCTCTTCAGTTTCAGCGTGTAGGTCACATCAGGGTACGGGTCAGCGCAGCAGCCATACAGAATAATGTTCTTCTTAGCCGGCATACCCAGCACCTCCCACTCCACATTTTCCACCAGGTCAGCCAGGTCAGCACTCTCCATGGCGTTCAGGATGTCCAGCTGGTTACCGTTGTAGGTCCAGGAGCCGTACGTGAACCTGCACTGCTGAGCGTCGAAGGGGAAGAAAGACACGTCCACTTTGCAGGAGCTCTTGGTGATAGCTGGGGAATCCCACATTATCTGCCCATCGTGCCGGATCACCACATTGGTGGCCATGGGGCCAGTGAAATGGTCATCAGCACTGAAAGACAAAGAAAACTTGTCTGGGAAAAGAAATGAGACATTTTGGATAAAAAACTCATTGAAGAGCAGCTGTAATTTCCTGAAGTGGGTGTAAAATGATTTGAGATAAAAATTTGATCAGGATACAAAGGCGCAAGTACACCAACTGAGGGAAAAGTCAACACATTTAGGAGAGTTGTACTCATCCCTCAGTGTTGTGTCTGCATTTTATATTTTTCCAGTAAAGTGTGTGTGTGTTTACATGTATCAGCATGTGGTCAGTGTACATAGTATGAGCTGTTATCATAATCAATGTAATGTCATCAGAGGCATCTTTAGGAATTCTTGCTCCCTGGCCCGACATCTACTCAGGTGATACTTCCTTCCTTCTTTCTTCCTCTTTGTCATAAAAGTGGTATCTTTGATTTTAATTGTTAACGTCTCAATTTATTGTGTTTTTCTTGTCAGATGGATTATTATTAGTTATATTACTGGTGTACAAAAAGCAGACAAAGGCCTGGACACTCCTATAAATAATGACTTCAAGGAATGTTCAGCTTGTGCCTTTTATACTGACCAACAGGAGCCACACAGGGATAATAACTGAATGATTAACCCAATACCAGTCCAACCTACTTGTTATATAGGACTATATCAGGTCTCCATACATAACTACTAGGTATGCGGATGGTATCGAGTCCATCATAATCATCTTTATTCCATTTGAGGTATGCATCAACCCACACTTGCCGTATCCATAAATATGCAGTCAAAATTTGGTTTCGCTCATCCTGTAAAACATTGAAAATTATAGAAAATAATTGACAACAACAGGGGACATGTTGCAGGTAAAAGAGAAATATGATGGCATCACTGATGTAATGCTATTGTGTGGGTACTGTATCATCAATCTTGTGATGACCTGTGTGCACTGTGGTGTTTTACCATGTCGATAATTTGCGACAGCGTAACCTGCAGGGTCACATTCAGTATGTTGTTTGTGTCCTCCACAGGCCTCAGCGCACTAGTATAGTTGTTGAATAAATCATTCAGGAGCTTCTGAGCATATTTCCCATGAGCACACCAACAGGCTAAGACAAGGAGAGAAACAATTTACAGTCAAATCGCTACAAAGCACCTGTTGTGTTTCACTTAAATATGTCACATTATATTTCTTTCTTTTTTTATTTCAGTCAGGCAAAATGAAGTATTCAGTTTTCTGGCCAGTGATATTCAGCAATGTGGATGCTGAGGTGGGAAGAAAGGGAGAACATGGGAGAAAATGTGAATGCATGACAGATGGTGGGAGGGGACAAAGGGGATGTCAGGCTAGATTGCCCTTCTATAAAGCTCTAGAAAGAGATCAGGAAAATCTGCCATAATGTATCAGCAGTGTGCTTCTCTGCTCAGACTGTGCATGTGGAGTTTAGCATGTGTTGATTGAACGCTTAATCCATGGGCATACAACATATGAGGATCAAAATGAGCTGGGAACGTGGAGAATGAACGTACTGCTGTGAAAACAGCAACATGAATAATTATTCAACAAAAGATCAAGTAAATGCCATCTTGAGATATAATTTTTCACGTTTTGTAAGGAAATGATTCATTCCACTTTTCTACATAAATAAAATAAAACCTGAAAGGACTTATGGCTAGTTTTAAGAATGGACAAATTATAATTTCTATTCAAACTGGAGCTTGTTTCCAGTGTCAACAATGGATTTGGGCTAGCCAGATGTTAACTCTGAAACGCTGTTTCAATAAAGCCTCTGCTACAAAGAAGGTCTACAGGATTATAACGACAGAAAATCCCTCAACAACTGGCACCAAGTTTTCTGGGTGACAGCTTGCGTGGAAGAGGAATGGAAATCTGAGAAGAAATGGACGCTCCATAAAATATTAAAACCAGGACATTAATAAAATGAAATACAACCGATAGACACTATTTTATGCAAATGTTCTTATCTGGTCCTCATCTTTGCTGGCGCAGAGTTGAAAGTGTGAAAACTGCAATTAACTGCAGGCAAGAAGAAAATAGCCTGTATCAAGTCAACATTTTAGATTACTTTAAGTAAACTAAAAATAAACAGTAAACAGAAACTTACTTGGCAAAATACTGACACACAGAAGCAGACATAAAGTTTGAATCCCCCATCGTTTCATCTTGAAACAAATTATCTCGATCCAAAGATCATTGGAGCTGCTCTGTGCCAACAACTTTCACTCACTAAAAATCGAGAAAACAGAAAAGAAAACGAAAACAACCCAGTCTGACAGCGAGAGCAGCTGTGTTGTGTTTGTGAGAAGGCCACCAAGTGCACCGATAATAATCATGACAAGAGAGGCGGGGCAGCGGCCGCATGTTAACCCCATACTGTACACACAGCCCATCAGACTCACACACAGCAGGCTGCACACACGGACAGGGTGTCTTTGACATGTTTATGAAAAAAAAAAAAACGAAACTAAAAGTCGATCCTTTGTTTGTTCCGGTACAGCACCACGGAGAACTCCCAGCTTAATTACCCAATTACAAACAAGCAGTAAACCCTTATTTGCGCTCTTTGTTTTTACGCTCTGGCTAATTATTATTAAGAGACGCATTTTATACATCATTTAGCATGTGGTCTGTGATCTGTGCATCATTTTCATAGGCTGCTACGCCCAAACGTGGCCGCCTCAGCTCTCCTCCGCACACTTTCTCTTCCGGGTGCTGATGCTTTCCGTGTGTTTTCCTCCTGTTGTCTGTCGCACGAGAAGGATGTTGCATCCCCGGTGCTGTTATCATCTTACAGGAGCATTCAGCTGAAATATAGTGGATGCAGAAATGTCGCAGGAATATAGGATGGCTGGATGATCCCCAGCTCGTTCTTAAGGCATTGCACCCTATTGTTGGTATCGGGGATATTCAGGTCCATCCTGCAGCCTGATATAATGAATGTTATTGTAAAAGCGTAGTTATTGACAAGCCAGGTAAGTGTAGTTTGTGGTAGCAATTATTGGTGGACAGTAAACCTAGTGGAGGGAGGTTGGTTTCGTTTTTCAGACGTTAGATGTTCAGTAAGTGCATGCAAATGTGTCGAAATGTACCCAGATATTTGAGTAAATATTGACAGCCTATAACTGTGCAGACATTAACTAATCTCTATATTTATATTCATATGCAGCCTATTGTATGTTGACCTGGAGAAAGTAACTCATGCATTACATTTACCTGTGTGTGATCGCCTTCGCAAAATGATGTGTAAAATGTGTAAAATAATATTTTTAAATCAGACTTTTTCACAGTTTCAGGTCAAGATGCTTCAAGGCTCAAATATCTTGGGTCATGAGAGGCCTCTGGTCATCCGGGTATCATTCGCCACATGTGTTCTGGTTACTGTGTGCCTGCCACTGCTTGGACTAATAACTTGTGTCCTCATATCCTATGTTTTTCATTTTGAGGACTCTACTGGTACACACTGCCAGGTAAAGTCCTTATTTTGCAAACTGAACCAACCACGTTTTTCTTCTGATGCTACATCATTTTCTACTAAATAATTACTGTGTGTTTTCAGGTTCCTAATTACCTGCCATCTATCAGTGCCTCAATAAGTTTAAGTCCTGAGTGCCACATCTGGCGGTTCTGCATCGGACTGCACTCAGCACCGAGGTTCCTGGTGGCGATTACCTACTTCAAATTCTACAAGGCACGTTTCTCCTCGAGGTTCCCTGAGAGTTCACTCAGCTGCTTGAGCCTGGCCTTTTCTATTTCTGAAAACCTCGGCCTCTTGCTCCTCACTTATGTATCATCCAGTGAAACATACTGTGAGTAATCCACGTTTTAGTTACTTTTACGGGCGAGGTTTTAGTCAACCCTTTGTTTTCCCTTTGAATCACTGCACACTATGAAGCTTTAATTTACCTCCCAAGTTAACTGAGATTTTGATTTGATCTTAAATGTATTTGAAGGCTTTGAAATGTTTATGCTTTTAATTAAAGATAATAGGTTTTAATGGTTTATGAAAATTGCAAGTAAAGCCTAATTTCTATTCTATACTCTTCATTGTCTATTCAGCAAAATAAAGAACCATACATTGAATTAAAAGGATATATTTTCAGTTGTTTGAAGTATGATCTAGATTTGGGTCACTGTTACAGGCAGGTTGATGCATTGATTCAAAGTTAAACTTTTATGTGTCAATTAATTATTACAATTACTGTCCTTTACTGACTACATTTTCCTCTCTCTTTGTATATTTTTACTCTTTAGTTGTACATAAGGAAGGTTTTGTCCTCTTCATTATCAGTTCCCTCATCTACATGCTGATAACCTGCCGTTTATGGAAGGCTATTAAGAAGTATTCATTAAGTCCTGAGGTAAGGAATGCCATATAACATACTACAGACCGAAATCCCTCATGTCATTTGTAGTATTTCAGTCCGATTCAGTATTACTGTTGTTTCTCTCTAATAGGATGTCAAGTCTCACCATTGGAAAGTGCGTTTCTTACTTCTCAACGTGTCCTTCTGTGCTTTTGCCGGATTCTTTTATTGGAAACACAACATGTACTGTGAATCAGGGAGTAAGTATTAAATCAGTTTGGTCATTATGGTTTAATCTGTAAGTCTTGTTAACTATGCTTAACATATGTTTATCATACACCCCGTTTCCTCTTTTCAAAGGTTATACACTTTTTGCCCTGTTTGAGTATCTAGTGGTCTTCTCCAATATGGCCTTCCATCTCACAGCAGTGTGGGACTTTAAAAGCCGGGAGGTCATGGTCATTTCATCCTCTGAAGATAAAGACTTCTGACTAGAAACTCAAGGACTGAGTGCTAAATGTACAACCACTCAGTCACCTGATGATAACAGCCTTGAGCCTGCTCCAGAGGAAGAGTGGGATGAAGGCCTTTTCCATATATTTCCATAATGACGGCTCACGAGTCCTGAGAGGGGGTAGACGCCAGACAAGTTTGAACAAAAGATATGCAAATGTGCTACTGTATGGTCTATTCAGTTAGCTGTTTTGTGCATTTGTTTTGCCTCAGTGTCTCATTCAAGGAAGCCGTTGCCTACATACAGGATGTTACGTAATGTGAAATTTCAACTTTTGTACAATGCACAAAAAAATGTGTGGTCATACTGTATGTGTGCCAAAGTAAAGTGAAAGTTCTTCAAGTATGCTTGGCTTTCATTTTGAAACATAAAAAGGGGGAAATGTCTGTAAATGATTTAGAAGGGAGTGAAATAGTGGAAAGCAGCCTTTCCTATGAGCATTTGCAATTTTGAGCCTCAGATATTGTATTCAAACAATGGCTTCTGACACTGTGTAGCCATTTCACACCATTCAGATTCCCAAAAAAGTTTGCCACCAAGAGCTACTCTACTGTAATACTTCAAATTCAGTACAGTATGCTATAAAAAGATTTCAACAATATCTAAGCTTTTAATAATTTTTGATTGTGAGTTGAAATTCTGTAGGCCAGTAGTCATGTACAAACACTGCCATGTTTCTTTAATAGTTCTAACAGCACTCACAGCATGTGTACTACACCTTAGTGAATGTATATGATCTAATATTCAGAATCAGAATCAGCTTTACTGGCCAGGTATGTGGACACATACAAGGAATTGATAGTATATATATACTGTATAACAAAAACAAAACAGCAATAGCAAGTGTAGACAGTAAGACAATAGTGCAATGGAGCAGAGTGCAAAGGATGCTGAAATAAATATGATTACTGTAACAGGTAGCTTTATACACATGAGGTAGGTGGATGTGACAGTATACACAGTATACACAGCGTGCATAGTTTTGTGTTTGAGTGATGATATTTGCATGATAAAAACAGTGTAT
>NTHP01000008.1:2597851-2642376 GCA_003416845.1 Oplegnathus fasciatus
CAAAAGATAGGGTGAGCTGAGGAGTGAAGCAGATGCTACAATCATGAATTGTGGGAGCCAAAGTCAAGAGAGACTGGGCTCAGTGTGTAAGAATACAGCACAAAGAGATCATTATTCCCAACAAGATGCTCGGGCTCCAATCAGCAAGCTTTATATGTTTGTATGAACTGATGTCACTTGGACGCGGTTTATGTCCTATTTTGACAGAATGTAAATAAGATACTGTTACGAGTAGAATTATTGAATCAATATATGTTGCTATGCTGGCATAGATACCCATGTAGGCAGAACAGGGAAAATCAATATGCTACATTTAAGGAATTAATAGTTTTCACGTTACAATGTTGTAATTAAATCAGCGACAAAATCGCTTTCGCCAGAAGTGTGTACACTATTTTATTTTGTATTTTTTGCGTGAATTTCCTGTCCTGACAGTGGAGCCTGCACCGGAAGCGGCCCCACAGAGGAGCTCCGCAGTTCAGGGGCCCTTGTGCCCTGGTGTGATGGCATAAACAATCCGCTAGATGGCACGCTTCAGCAATTTGTTTAACATCCAGTACACCCTCCAGACGCTAGGGAGCGACACTTGCTGCTGAAAACCAGGGACGCGGTGGTGTAGAGGAAGATAAGCTCACTGTCGGTCCACATTCTGCGGCTTTTTCGGTTCAGTCTCGGTCGGGGGAAAGACCGAGACCTGTTTTTTGTTTTTTTTTGCAGGAGGTGGAGTTCGCTCTGCTTCAACTCCGAGGGACCAGGCGTCTGCTGCAATGTTAACACAGAGCTGAAGTTACATATGTGCTGGCTCTGATTCATGACAGGTAACTTTATTTTGTTTGTTATTCAGCATTACATTGTTCCAGTAGTGACATTACCATCTAGCCTAGCTAAAACTACAGTTGCTCTTTATCAACGTCCCTTGCGGTGTCTTGTGGTTAGCTAAACGTCAGCGGTGGCTAATGTAGGTGTGTAGAAGATGCAGTAAGTCGACACCGACATTAACTGAAAGAAAACACGGAAGCGTTAGTGTGAGGACTCCGTAATGTTACACCCCCTTTGTTGGATATTTCACTTCATTTCCTAGTTAGCCGAAATGTTTAGCTAGCTAGCCGGGGCTTGTCAGACAGCCAGCCGCCAGACGCCGACCGACCAGGCTGCTGTTACTTTTCATAATCTTGTTATTTTTCTCCCTGAAGTGACGTGTGTCTGCAAACATGCCGCCAAGAACCCTGAATCACAGCTAAACTGACAAAATACGGGGTTAAAGGCTTCCTTAGCTAAAGCCAGGTATTAGCAAGCTAACGACTGTATTGTACGTTCATTCATTCGGGAAGAAGAGGCACTTGAGAAGTGATAGCATGTGTCTGCAGTTGCTGCAGGAGATCTTTATGTAACTAACCGTATTTCTTTCTGTGCTCTGAGCCGATTAATGCAGTGTCCTCTCCTTGTTAAGATGTCAGATGTTCAATGTGGCCACATTGTTTTAATTATGAGCGATGTTTTAATTGATTAGTCTTGAAA
The DNA here is from genome assembly GCA_003416845.1 of Oplegnathus fasciatus. Classification (NCBI taxonomy): domain Eukaryota; kingdom Metazoa; phylum Chordata; class Actinopteri; order Centrarchiformes; family Oplegnathidae; genus Oplegnathus; species Oplegnathus fasciatus. The sequence continues at coordinate 2,599,370 of NTHP01000008.1, forward strand.
CACTGTAAATTCGTTATGTTAAAATGATCAGAATTTACAAGGGGCTCTGTTGTCTTCTTTCCAGCATACACCAGTCATGGAGTTCAACAAATTGGTGACCTTGTGGATATTTTGCTTGTGTCTCGTTGGGGAAAGTTGGACTGAAAAACCAAGTTCACCCACACCAGACAGCCAGGTTGTTGAAAATGGGGTGTCAGGTGAGTAATCAATCATGGCATTAATTTGTTGTAGCATTTAAAAAAAAAGGCTATTTTTATCCACACACTATAGATTGGCAGTTAGAGTATTACTGTTCGTGTCACATCTTTGTGATTGTGCCGGCACTATATGTAGCCATGCTGAGAATAGGCCGGCTGGCATTCTCCATTAAGCCCTGTCCTCCAAGTCAGATCAAGCCAGCTAGTCAAACAGGAGGTAATTGACCTAATGGTTAGTGGGGAAAGTGAGCAGGTGTTTAAGTAGTCTCTGAATCACTTAGTAATAATCAAGATGTTAAACTGTTCCTTTAAATCATAATTTAGGATTAATACATTGTATTTTTGCTTAAATTTGGCTGTATACTATTTACAACATCAACTGAGCTTGTTAAACTCACAGCAAATGTGAGTTTAACAAGCTCCTCTAATAAAGATCCAAATCTTATTAGATGAGGCCCTCGATCACTGTGGTAACCTCTTGCCTCAATCTGTGAGGTGATTTCACATGAGTGACAGTTGTTGCATCTGTCAAGTATATCTTGAGACAACAAAACGGACTGTAAACCTATCCAGGATAAGTATGAGCCAGTTATGACATACTATGACTCAGGGTTTTTTAAAGTGTACTAGATTTTCTATCTGTTCACAAGGCGTAACTCTTTGTCAGATTTACATTTTAAAATATTTAACTTGGACTTTATTGTCTATACTTTAACCAAAAACTGGACAAAGATCCAATGCTATTAACTTGTTCTGTTGTGATCTCTTGTTAGCACTCCTGAACAGTGTAGTTAAACCGGAGCTGTTGAGACATGTCCAAGTTGCTCATGCACATTTTGTGTTTGAAGCACATTTTTACGAATGTGTCTCAACAGTCCGAAGAGGCCACAGCGTGGGAAAGCATTTATTCTTAACAGTGGTTTTCAAAGCTTGACAGGTATTTTGAATGGCGATAGGACATAGTAACCGCTGCAGTTGCGGAGTGTTTTTTTCATCTACATGCAGGCACACAGAATGAGTTGCGTAACACGAGCTCTTAAAAAAAAAAGGCAGGCTGACTGGTATGTAAATATCTTATCTTGTGTCTCCGGAGGTTTGCAAGCCAAATGAGAAAGAGAGCCAGGTTGGGTGTATGAGAGTGTTGAAGGTGGTAAGCTTTTACTAGTGTAACTGTCATTCTTTGTTTAACATGCTGATTGTGAATGAGTGAGAGTGTGTGAGAGGAATTGCCTTTTTGGTATGTGGCCTTGCAGGTTTTCTGAAGCTCAATCCTGTGGCTCAAAAATGAACTTTTCACTATGCGGAAGTTCACATTGTGCATCCAGCCTTCCTGCTTCTGGGTTAGTGGATTCATGTAGAGAACTATAAAGATGTATAAACCTCTCATGGACACACATTCATGGACATAGTGACAGTTTCAGAGATTAATCCGTGACATGGTTTTCTTTCTGTTTTCTCTCTCAAACTGCTAAGCATACCTGTCATAACATGTGATTCTGGGAATAAAGAAAACGTGAACTGGTATGATGAGTTGATCAGTGGGAGGGGGCATTACACTGTAAATGCCAGCATGACGCAAACCAAATGCCTGCAGTTGATTATGCACTATTGTGTGGGTGACAGTAATTAATGATGAAGCGGTATCAATTGATACACGGACCTGAGCACGGCCATTTATGAAAGGAGAAATGAGTTTGATTTTGCATCCTCCTACACCATATTGTTGTGAGGATGATGCAGGCAACATGAAATGCAGTGTCTGTCTGGGAATTTATTTCACCCAAGTATTTAACTAAAAAAAAACCTATTCTACTAGCAAACCAGAATAAACTAGAATCAAGCATTTTTTGCAATAAAACTATAGATTAGAAAAGCTCAATCCAAATTTTTATGTAGTAGCACATTCTTGTTGGTAAAAACCAAGCTTAGGAAGTGCAAGCCACTTTTTCAAGTTGGTGAGCAAGGCCAGCCTTCCCCTCAACCCACACCCTCACCTTCCTCTTTTGTGGTTATCTTGCAATGAAATGCACTACAGCGAATTGTGTTGCTTCTTGAATACCGTAATTTAACCAGGAAAAGGCCTCACCGAGATTGGAAATCGCAAATTACAAGCGTGTCCGGGCTAAGATAGCAGCAGCAGCAGCAGCAGCAGCAGCAGCAGCAGCAGCTCATAGAACAGAGGTTATATAAGACAGACTTAAAATGACTTGAATAATATATATGCTTCTGAAGGTTTCAGGGGCAATGTTCTTGTGAATTCACTTCAACCATGCTGCTTTAAATTGAAATTCACATTTAAACTTACTGTTATTACAGGTAGCCTGCCATGCCCTTTCAACTCAAGTGCCTGCAGTACATGCCAAACAAGGTTTCCTCTTAGTGGGAGTGGCAGCATTATCTCTGATCTATGGCAGAGGATTTCTAATCCCTCAGGAAGGAGAGGAAACATAGAGGGAAGACAGGCTTCACTAGATAACTTACAGATTGCTAAAATACATAATCATTTATCATGGAAACATTTCTGATTTATCTACAATTAATTGTTGAGTCCTGCACACATAAATCCTTACACATAATTGAGGCCAGACTGTCAAAATGCTGAATACGGTTGAACATAAACAGCATTTAAACTAACAAACCCAAGTTTTCTGACATTAAACAGAACTGTGTAATCAAAATTATTAAAAGCCGATTTGCCTTGTGACATGGCCTGTTTTTGGTCAACACAGTCTGAGAGTCATGGTCTCTGGCTTCTTGGTAACATCCCCACATTGAGTGAAAGGCCTTACATAAACAAGGCTTTGTCTTCAGCTAAGGAATTTTGCAGTTCAGTTATCTTAACAAGAGAGAGAGAGGGCAACTGAGGGCAATCCAACCAAGGTCTTTGCATTCTGACTTTTCTGCAAAAAGTTTAAAAGCCATGAACTTTTGTGACTATCACGGGATTAGTTGAAGTCAAGAGAGCTATTGTAGCATTAAGCTAAAATGAGTACTTGAGTAACTTGATCACTTCAATGTTTGATTAAAATTGTGTGTATATATTTTTTAAATGTCTTTACAGGGCTGGCTGATTTTCTATTTTCAGTTGAAAAACAGTGTTATTAGATATTTCTGACATTGCTGAAGAATTGCACATTTGGTGCTGAAATCTAAAAATATGAACTTCAGCATACTATAGTTTTTTGTCTTATCACATAGCAACAGGAAAGACCATGAATAGGATTTCCTTCAAATATATCTTATCTGAACAGTATTCCTTCAAACTGCTGGTACACTACTGCTCGCTTCTAAGACACATTCAAGTTTGGTTACTGTTTTGGTTGTTTGGAGACTCGGGACGACAGAGCAAGTGTGATACAGAAATTAACAACAAAAAATGTGTAAGACTTCAAGTTTTTGGTGTTTTCATGAATCAGGATAACTAAAATTAAAACAAAATGTTCTGTAAAAGCATTTTGTTTAGTTGTGCATAACTGCACTCACTCTAAACCTGGCTGTTTAATCCTCTTGAACAGTGAATGAAGAAATTTGATTCGATTCTCTCTTTTTAGTCATCTTTGTTGTTGTTATTGTTGTGTCATTATCATCATAGTAGTAGTAGTAGTAGTAGTAGTAGTGCTGTAGTAGAAATGTGAATACCCAAGAGTTTCAAAGTTGCCTCTTAACACCATCTTGATGTCATTCTGTTTCTCCACCAGATTTTTGTCGCATCGATGAGCCACTATGCAAGGATGACAATGCCATTCTCAGCTACGAGGCTATCCGTAGTATCCACAAGCAGATGGATGATGACGCAAACGGCAATGTAGACGTGGTTGAGACAGATGGAGTAAGTACCAGCCGAAACAGTCATCATCAACAGGAGCTGATGCTCTGTTGAAGGGGTATTCTGGTTTGTACAGTCACAGAGTTGGTCTTGATTCAGTCTGAAGAGGCCTGCAGGTATCACTATTGTAAGCCGCTGTCATCTGACATGTCATAGGATTTGCTGCTAAGGTGGTCAGTTAATCATAGGCCTGTAATGACCTCAACTTACTCTGTAACTGGAGGATTTGTCCTGTTTGCGCTCCAGTGCCTTTTTTACTGAAGTTTTTGTCAAATAATTAACCTAATTCACATTAAGTCTGGCATGTGTGTTGTAGACATTGATGTTGCCACATTTGTACAAACACATTGTAACAAAGGGCATTAGTGCACCTTTAATCAGATTTTACAGATTATTTTTTATTTTATTTCTGAAATGCATGAAGAATACTGTTGGCTGCTTTACTTTTCAATACAGTGAAGTATAATGAAAGCACAGTATAAACAGTTACAGCTGTTTAATGCTCATCAGACGTCAAGTCTGTTGTTTCTCAGATATCACTGGTGCCTTTCAAGACACTGCCAGTAGTCCATTTGGCGTACACTCTGAGCTCTAGTGTAAACTACGTATATGTTGTGCCCTTGAGGAGGCCTCCTCTGGATCCTCATTTCGGTTTGATTCAGTCTGTGGCGTGTGGTTAAAGTCAGACCAAAGCAGGCAGCGTCATCACTGCAGCCGTCTCTGCTTTTAGAAGAGGCACTTGGCATGCAAATACCCCTAAGGCAAAGAATCAAGTGTAGTACAGTGAGCACTTATATCTGTAGTAACTTTGAGCAGTGAAATAGAAACCTCAAAACAAGTAAGAGCACTTCAAGACAGTCGTCCGGCTTCCTGTTATCACACAGTAATTACATAAAGGGGATCAATGTCTGCATCTGGCTTTTAAGAATAAGCTTTGGCCCTTGGCCACATTATACAGATCCTGCTAATTTTCCAATGAATATATTTCCAGGAGCGTGATATTTCACCTGCATTACAGACCATCTCTCTACCCTGTAGTGAAATCCTCCCACACAAATCTATCAAGAAAGAAAGACATCATGACTTAATACTGTCTTCCACCCATGTTGCATGAGTTGGCTTTTGTGGGAGTGCAAGTTGTTTTTAAAAACCTGGTGACTGAGTTAGCCTACAATATAGTGGGCAACCAGTAGTGTGGTACCATTGGCCAGTAGTGGACCAGTACCACTCCAATGGGGGCGAGGATGGAATTCAGAGTGCCATAATTTGTGGTACTGGCCTTTTACGATGTGCCATGGTGTCTTGTGTACAAGACTTCTCATTTTCAAACAGAGATACCAAAAAGTAATCCAGAGACTTTTATGTCATTTCTATTACCCATGACAATTAAGAAAATTCTATTATTTTTCATATTTCACATCTTCTTATATTTCCCCCTGAAGTGTAACTCAACAGAAACACCGCAATGTTCAGTGTGTTCAACTTGTAGCTGAGTACATGTTAGAGATATACTTAAAGGAAAAGTTCAACATTTTGGCATATGCGCTTATTTTCTTTCTTGCAGAGAATTAGGTGAGAAGAGTGATACCACTCTCACATCTGTCCAGGAGATATAAGGCTACAGCCAGCAGCCAGTTAGGCAGTTAGACTAGAAACGGTAAACAGCTAGCCTGGCTCTGTCCGAAGGTAACGAAGTCTCACTACCAGCACCTCTAAAGCGTACTAATTAACACGTTATATCTCTTTAGTTTAATTTGAACAAAAACCAAAATGTAAAAAATGGCAAGTTGCTGTGTTTTACGGGGGTTGTGTGCCAGACTCTTTCCTGGTTGGGAGCAGTAACTTCCTGGAGTCTACGCTGGTGTTTCTGGCAATCTCACAGTGACGATAAGACTTCAGGAATAAAAATAACTTTACCTTTTTACATGACAAACTGCGACTCTCAGGCTCTCAGCAAGAAAGCAAATAAACATATTATTATTTATAACAATTATTATATATAACACAGTCATCATGACAGCCAATCTGCCATTGACCACTGTTGTTCCAGCATTTGGTATTGACAGTCACCAGCTAAAATTGTATTTAAAAAGTTTCTATCCATTTCTTTCCATTTGTGTTAATCACTCAAGGTAATTTGGCCACATAATCTACAAAGTGGTTAGTCTAAAAACTGCAAAGGCAGTGCACTTTTCTGTGGTGAATTGGTTCCTTTTGATGGGGTCCCATTCACTAATGATGATGATATAAAAACATTTGGCACACTCATCTTTCAAATGATTTTAGTGCTGCCTTTGTAATTGGTTTGACGGTGGTTGTGTTTGTGTTTGACAAGTAGGTTTTTTCAATAATGTATCAGAACAAAATGTGTCCAGAATCTAGACACATTGTAGACGATCTACTAATCAAAACTTTCTGCGGTGTTTAGTGTCAGAAAACCTTTCCCATTTAATTTTCTCAGTTCTGTTGATTTTTATTAACATCACAGTCTGGCTTTTAGTTATTGGTGATCGACACACTTGTGTTGTAGTGCAGAATAACTATTAACACGAGTGAGGAGGAAGTTCTGTGCGGTTCCAGGCCATTAAATAGTTAGCGAAAAATCTTGGTCATTTTTCAGGTCATGTATGGTTGAGATATTTATAGTGTTTTATGTTCTTTTCACAGTGAGTGAAGCAAGTATGCACATATGCCACAAGAATTGCATTTTCTTCTTTTATGGGGGTCATAAAGACCACAGTAGTGAAACAGGTCACAGTGCTCACAATAAATCAGAACCCCTCAACTGCAAATATCCAACACCAAATGTGGTCTTTTTCCTCCAGCTATTCATACATTTTATTCAATCAATCCCCACTCAGTCTGTGTTGATTAGTATGTGGGAATTTGCTATGATCTGATAATATATATTTCCTGAATCAGGTGAAAGGAAAACCAAAACATTTCAGTGAGTGGTACATTCAAATTCTACATTGAAGCATTGGTCAAACTTAAGCTAACCAAAGTTCTGTATGCTGAGATTGTGTCAGTAATGGAAATGCAGTTTTCTGTTTGAGGCCTTTAAGTGTTTGTGAGTTAACACTTTCTTTGTAACCACTACAAACGTCCTTGTCATCCTACAGTTCCTGAGAGAAGATCTGAACTACCATGACCCCAAGGCCAAGCATAACAGCTTCCACGGGGATGACCAGTTCATCAGTGTGGAGGACTTGTGGAATGCGTGGAAGGGCTCTGAAGGTACTGCTTTGAGGCATCTTTTCGCCTGAAAGCCAGCAGTGATTGCACAAACAGGCCTCTCTTTCTTCTTTCTTTTTTTGTGTTTATGAGTCTGAGGTGCAGACCGATAATTAAAAAAAACCTCTCCTTGTGACTTTGCCTATTCTAGACAGCAGTGTTTGAAACAGCCAGTAAATTAGAGTTTAGATTAGAGTATGTATTTCCCTGTGACTGAAAGTGTGTGTCACACATTACCCCCCTGCTTGACCTTCTCACTCACCCAACAAAGGAGCAAGGCAGTTGATCAGATGGCTTGTCGAGCAAAGTGCGGTCTACTTATCAGCTGCAGCCAGTGGCAGAGCGGAGATCATTGAATCTGTCAGCACAAAATTCACGTCCACACTCTCACCTCCTTCTGCCAATCTGTTTGGCTGGCCTATCGTGTACTCTTTAAGAGCACTTTTCTTTTGCTGTACTGTATTTAGCACCCTCCTTTCACACCCTTTCCTCTTGCTGCCTTTCTCCCTTTTTTTGCTCGTAGTACTGACTTATCCTGCATTGCAGTTTCTTGACATGGCTCTGGAGGTTTTGAGCCAGGAAACTGGGTTTTTGTTCAAGAGAGCAACACATTAACAGCCCACACTGTGGACTGTCTGCCAGGAGCTGGGAGGTGGATTTTCCTTCCCCAGTTATTACTGTGGGCAAGCCAGTGTATGTTATGATACCTCATAGATCATCCAGGGTACGGATGCACATGGTCATATAATATGTCTCGTGTCAAGCCGTATATACAGTGCAGTTAAAAAGTATTATGATAGTGACACGTTGTTGTTTTGGCTCTGTACATTGGGTTTAAAATCAAACTATCTATGAGGTTAGTGCTGAATCAGCTTTAATTTAAGTTAATTTAATTGTTTTTTGTTTTTACTCGACACCACTGTAAATTAGGATGCCTCCTCAATGGTCTGTTGAGGTAAAATAAAGGTTGTATTTAATTCAAAGTGTTTACAGATGGACAGTGGAAGTAGAACGGGGACATTAGGGCACAGACGGTATTTGGACAAGCTAACACAACCTTTGCTACATTCATCATATTTAATATTTGGTTCATTGACTGCTTTGAGTCTACGACCCACAGACGTCAGCAGACGCTTAGTATCTTCCCTGGTGGTGCTTTGCTTGGCCTGTACTGCAGCCATTTTCGATTTTTGATGGTTTTTGGGGGTGGGGGGGGCTTCAGTCTGTTTTAAAGCTAGTGAAACACATGATCAGTTGGACTGACGTCGGCATGCCTGACTACTTGGCCATAAGAAAGACTTCTTAATTGCCTTTTCTGATTGTTTAGGATCGCTGCATTGTTGAAAAAAAAAAAGCCACAGGTCTACAAGCACATTGTTCTCTCTATAGAGATTGTAAACACCCTCAAACACTGTTGAGATAAAGGTCAGCTGTTTAACCACATAGTCATTGTTTCGTGTTTCATTTGTTGGGACAGAGCAAAACAATGAAAAACATATCACTAATACTTCCTGACTGCACCGTATGTGAAGGAGACATGTTGTAGCCTGAATTCTGCAGGTATTGTATGAATGGGAATCGATGAGCGCTCTAACTATACATTTCATTTTTTTCCTTTCCCCCTCAGTGTATAATTGGACAGTGGATGAGGTGGTGGAATGGCTCATCACCTATGTGGAACTGCCACAATATGTGGATGCATTTCGCAAGATGAATTTTAATGGGAGTGCCATGCCGAGGTAAGGGATATGTTGACTTGTATCAACTTCTCTAAATTGTAAACTGTACTAGATCTAAGAAAAATGTGCCTCTTAAGCTGTTCAATTTTTATTTCTAACAACAGTGACGCACAATGTGGGAATGAGGCCAACACAAATAATTGACTTTAGTGGGGGCAATTAAAAACCATTTACATTACCATATTTTATAAGTCATTAAATGATCAGAATAGGGAATGTAGTGTGTGTTTTATTACATTCATTTTAATTTCCTGCTTTTTTATTTGGCTCCCATAAAAGGGATGCGGTCTGTACATTAGTCAAAATAGCACAGTTAGTGTATCTAATAACCATTAGTGTTTAAAATCTGGTTGGTTGGATTTAGAGATTTGTTTTGGGGTCACATTACACATGGCTCAAAATGGATTACACCCTTTGCTCTTCCTTCCTCGTTCTTGCAACATGACTGTGTGTCTGTTTTCTCTCAGGTTCGCCATAAAGAACACCACTCTGACCCTCTCTATTTTGAAGATTCTGGATCGAAGCCATGTGCAAAAGTTGCAGCTGAAATCTTTGGACACTGTGCTGTTTGGAGCGCCCCTGAGTATGTGACGTTCTTTTTTTGATTACTGTTGCAGCCCTGATTCGTTCTCTCATTACAGATAAAAAAAACTGCATCCTTGACAGAGTTACGTGTAACCAAAATGCTTTGTAGTTGTTCCAAATGAAAAGTATTACTTACTCTGTAAATGTGTTGAAAGTTTATGGCGCACTCCAATCTTTTTGCCTAACCGGTTCACTTGTATAAAACCGGTCATCAGAGAGGCATGACACATCTTCGTAATGAGTAATGATTCTCTTGAATTGGAAGAAAATTACTGTGAAACATCTGTGGAAAGTTTTGAGTTTGCATTAACAGCCTACCACCATTACCAACATCCTGACCACTGTTTTCTGCTGCTCTCATTTTTCATCAGCACTTTGTCCCAGTGATATGTTGTGGTCAGGTTTTGTTTGCTTTATTTGTTTATTTTGTCACTTACTCATCTACTCCTGATTAACTGATTTACTCACTTTAGTCGGCCCATCTTTGATATGTAGGTGAAATCCCGTTGCTACCTGTATCAGTTTCAGGGATTGAAGAAGTAAGCTGAGGGTTAGACCACACTGCTCTGTATTCCAGACACACCCCTCTGCGTACAGAGATAAATAAACACACCACTCATCCTCTCTCTCCAGTATCACTGCTCCAGTTCTGTAACTACAGATTGTAATCCCTCTGGTTTTTCTCAGTTTTTTTCCTCTTTAAGGGTTCATAACATCACAATGGAAGGGGTGTGTTTCAGCTGTCATACCTCTTGGCAGTACTTTATATTTTCTTATGTAATCTGTGTTGACATTGGGAAAACATGTTCCCAAAATGACTGCCAAAATTATTTTTTTCTTGGGGAAAAAAACACATTTGTCGTTAAAAGCTTAATTACAGTGTGACGACTGAATACTGACATTTCATAATCTTAGAAAGTCAGGAAAATTCTGGACTTGGTTTTGTGAACAATATGAATCTATGGAGCTTATACAAAATATTAATGGTGCGCAGAGACTTCCCCAGCCTTGAAGTTTGATCCTTTTTTACTGGATAAAAAGGGAAGTGGAAGGGTGCATATTCGGAAGAGGAGTGCTGATGAGAGCAGAAATAATGTGTAATCATTAGTGAAGCAAAGAAGAGAAAATGTAAGGAACCTTCATAGAAAGCAGGCATTTGCATTGGAAAGAAGGTGTGTAGTGGTCTGTGTCTGGCATGTGTCATTGTGGATGTGTTTTGTTAGAGTCACACCCAAAGGAAGACATTACTGAGCGCTGTCTGGCTTTGACAGCCTCTCAAAGCCAGGGGGTCCCACAATAGTCAGACTGACTGACTGTATATAGCAGCAGCATTTTAAGACACATCTCACAATGGGTTGATCCTAATGTAGTGGACAGTTGTGTAATAATTAACCCAAGCACATTTGGGTCCATTTATTTCCAGTTTTGTGGTTAATTAAATGTCACTTTATGCTCTCTTGGTGGTATTTCTGAAAGGCAGTGAATGTAGTGTTTACTGTATGCAAGTAGCAGTTTATATAGACGAGACTTGGGTAATGACAGAAGGGAGACTGTGTTTCCTGTTTAGGACAGATATCGTTGTAAGAGCAGTAAACAGAACAATGAGAAAGAGTGCAGCATTAGGAAATTATGTTATATTATCTCAGAGATAATGCACAGTATTTCCCTTAAGCATCTGTGCGCAGTCACAACGAAGACCCAAGACAAATTTAGCACACATGCATTCAACCATCGTGACCTCATTTTGGGGAGCTGTGCTCTTGGTGGTTAAGAGGTAATGATCTGCATATACAGGCCTATCAAATGTAGCTGAAGCCTGGTTGTTGTACTTATTTGGTAGAATTGAGAAGAGACAGGAGTAGTAGTGGTTTACAGCCATCCTGTAGATTTTTTGTTTCTCACTTCTGGTACATACTTTGACACAATAGCAGGCACAGCTGGTCTAAGTCCCTTGACTCTGATGAACCTGTGTTTGTTCTGGACTTTATAAGCAAGTCTACAGGAATATACACAACCCTTCTGAAAGACCATTTAGCACAAGCTAGAGACTTAGTGTTGTGCCTTTTACCATACAGAGTGTTCATGTGATGAGCGATGCGTGCGGTGGTGTGAAATTTGGATGGTGATTCATGGTGTTTATTTGATTTGGCTCTGTGTCAATAGCAGCCAGTGGTACAGGAACATGTTTGAACAGTGTTTTTAGGCGACATGTCCTCCTGCCCTAGAGAAAGAAGAAACAAACTTGTACTGTCTTTTTCTCCTAATTTTACTTCCTTTTTGTCTCACTCCAGGAAGTAGAAGTCATGTTTTTGACAGCTCTTTCCCGCACACCCCTTTGCAGGTTTTGCAAGAAAAACGTGCCTCATTGTGTAGCTTGCAAGGCTGAAATTCAGGCTGTTTGTCAGTTGCTGCATGCTTTTCTGACTCATCAAATGAAAAATTGACTTTATTGAACCCAAACTTGATTCTGGGTTTAATTATAAGATGGCCTTTGTAAAAGTTCTCCTCATTTGGAAGTTGATCTGAATCTAATCTAAGGCTTTTTACAAATGGGATAGCTGCTTTCTAGCTGTTGTGACCTTTAATAGCTATGAATCTCTTAACAGCATACTCGCACTTAGTTATTCAGAGGAATGGCAGCTGGATTTGATTCATTGCTCCTCATGTGTACAAACATGATATAGTTGCTGTTGTTTGGTTTTCTGTGCATGTTTATTAGCATTGGTTACCAGACTGAAATAGGCTGTGTTAAGCTGGCTTTATCGTGGTCTTTTACACTAGGCCCCTGTCACCGCAACCCGAACTTGTACTACTGATTCTCCTATTTGTGTCACTCCACAGCACTTGAAATATGACTAGGCTACGTGCAAGCAGAAACTTCACACCACATCCTTGTGAAACTTGCTCATTGTTAGACAGCTTTATCTTATGATCTTGATATAAATTGCTCGGCTGATATACGCCGGTTTATCTTATGATTTTGATGTTTATTACACTGCTAAAATGTAACTACTCAATTTTTCTCTTTCTATCAGTGAATAGACATAACCACTTGAAGGACTTCATGCTGGTAGTGTCAATTGTCATCGGCATGGGTGGCTGCTGGTTTGCCTACATCCAGAACCGCTACTCTAAGGACCACATGAAGAAGATGATGAAAGACCTGGAGGGCCTGCAGAGAGCTGAACAGAGTCTGCATGACCTGCAACAGAAGTGAGGGTTTTTCCCACCACCCACACAACTAGCTGTGTTATACTCTACAAGTACTGTATTGTACACGCATACCATTCATTTCCACAGTATTAAATATGGCAGAGCTTTTTTTGTCGTCATATTAGAACTTTTGAACATCAAACAAATACATTATGCTCACGATTTTAACTACAGTACAGATCTCAAATTCTACTGTAAACTGACTTAAAACTAATTAGCTAACTAACTCAAGAGTGCTTTGATTAATAATAATAATAATGATCAACCTTAAAACTTATTCTTCACACATCCTTAGCTCTTTGACTTATTGAGTGTGTTGTGAAATAGCGCCCCTGCTCTTTTTCCCTTAAGGTAAAGGTTTTATTTCACAAAAGTGTATTTCTTCTGGTGTTAGCTGAAGCAGGCTTTCATTCAAAGGAGGCGGCCTGCAGGAAAACCTGTCAGTCTATATGATTTTACTATGCAAATAAGACGTTGCTTGATTGTTCATAATTTGCATATAGTGGTTCTCAATCCTCTATATAACTCAGTCATAACTTTCACAGGATTGTATGTACAGAAATGGGAAGTGAAAGACTGTTGGGTAACGAGAGACTGGAAGAGCTACACTATGATTCATAGGACAGACCTTTAGACAAATGACTCTAGATGAATTGACGTAAACAAGTCACATTTGAATTAAATTTAACCATTAAATTACATGAAAACCTTTATGACAAGATTTATATCATGTATGTACAGTATACATAAATGATTCAAGGAAACATCAGTTAGTTTCAGTGTGATGTTCCAACAGCTGGAATGGTATTTAAGCCAGTTTGGCAAGTCGCACAACTTGCCAATCAGGGGGTTTCATTTTTAGGTCATAGGGCCTTGTTTTAGTTGCAAGCTTCAACATCTGATTTAAGAGTCGCTGCAACAGAGCATTGCATTCACAAGCTAACTCCCAAGTGCCATGTTTTTCAGTCAGTATGCACTTAAAATTGCATTTCCACGCAGACTTTTTAAAGGGAAAAAACCCCACAAAAGTACAGAGGCGTTTTGGATTGGTGGCTAATCAATTACAGCCTTTCTGAACTGTTGGGATAAATGCAGCAAGCTCTGCTTTGAGCAGTGGTGATCAAAGTCATTGATATGAATATGGAACGAGTGCTTTTCTATTCATGAGACCAATTTTTACTAAACAATAGCAGACAGGCACTAATCTCAGTAACACATGCGGCTGCATGTCACAGCTCAGTTGAGTGCGGAGACCATCAGGGTTTGGCCGGCTCCCAAGCATGACCATAAAATCACAGGACAGCATGGTTATCTCCTGCTGTGAGGCCACAGGTGCATATGATCAAGGCATGCAGTTAGTGTTTCCCAATATATACAATGAATTTTAGAATCCTGGGTATTGTTGGTAGCATTGGCTGCAGTAATACAGACTCTGTATCAGACTGTGGTGGCTTACTTCTAAGTTGAGCGGCCAATTGTCTTTCCAGCCCTCATCTGTGGCCGTACAGTAAGGTTTGAGTAAGGTTTGCCTCAGTCTGCATGATACAATGTGGAGCTCAGTGTTTTTTGGGATTGAACTGCTGCTCCTTCACAGTGAGAGGAGCCAGCTGAGGTGGTTTGTTACCTGGTACCTTTGTCCCTCAGCATCTTGCTTTGCTCTCGCTGTAGGAAATTGATCAATGCTGATCTTTTGAATAGTTGGTCTCTAATAGATTTGTCCAAAAAACGGGTGAATGGGTTGCCTCTGTGAACCTTGCAGCTTCTGAATGTTGTGTCTGCAGTATCGCATAAATTCTGTTCTGACATCGGAGACTTCAGGCAGACATCTGGTATATTCTCACCTAATCAGGCCATTTCTGCTTTAATGATTACATTTTTTGAAATGACTATTTTAAAATAAAGCACCCAGAATAGAGCCACATGCATATAAGCAATTGGCAGTATCACGAGGAATAATTGAAGGTTATAAGACAAATCTAACTATTTTGGTCCTGTTAATACTTCAAGGAATGCTCAGAATGTCCTTTTAAGTGTGCACTGTCTCTTCTTATTCCTTTAAAGGATACTCAAACACAGCTTCACCTCATACACAGGTCAGGCTATTTTTTTTTACTTCTAAAAGGATAAGGCAATAGCAATGTGCACAGACAGTGCCAACACATTGTATAAAGTCACAATGAAATTATATTTGATGTTTTGCTGCTGATGTTTTGCATCTGTAATTTTAAGTATTTCTGAGTAAAACATGTTACTGGGCCCGGGGGCAGAACTTAACATGAAAAGTGACTGTTCAAAAGTGAACTGCCTTCACTTTAGCTACATTGCCTTAGGGCGTAGGCCACATTGCGATGCAGTGCATTTTGAAATCTGTGAACTTGCAGCAGCAGCTTCTCTGTGACTGAAAGGCAGCGTGAGAGGACTCTTGTCGTAGATGTGTTGTTATTATTGGGTAGAAGTTGTTGTAATTGATTAGGTTTGTCATGAAGTTACTGCTAAATCCACTCCGCCTAGAAAAGGGTTAGGAGTTTGAAAGAAAAATAAATAAATATAAATTTGTCAAATATGACAGTTGGTGGTCAGTGTGAGCACCTTGTTGTGCCATTGAAAACACAAGGATTCATCTTCTGGGACCAGTGATTTTCCACAGAAGTTTCAAAAGAATCTGTCCATTAATTTTTGAAATTGTGCACAAACTTGCATTTGACCTGGGGGTGGTTGGAAAGGAAAGCTCATGGAATGGCCATATTGGAAAGTGTTTAACCCCTGGGGATGCCATGTTTTGTTAGATTAAAAACCAGGGATAGGCTCAGTCCCATTCACTGGCCAGAGTAAGGAAGAGGGCCAGGCGTTGCCACATGACTGCATAACATTCCTGTTTTGATGCTCAGGGACATTGAACAGGGAGAGATGAGCTGTTGTGGACATCAAAACGTTCAGTTTTTTTTACTTTTACTACCCATATTACCCACATGAGTTGCTCTTTGTATCGGCTTGCTGTTTAGGAGACGCAGGTTTCTGAAACATGAGACAGTATGCTTTGATGAACAGCAAATAGACGGAAAAGACAAGACTTAAGTTTCAGTAACTGACCTGAGTTTGGTGTTTGTGTCAGTCTTGGATTCTTCATTTTGTCTACAGTAAGACCTCTTCATATCACATTGTAGTATCGCCGTCATGGCTTTTATGTATGCATATTTTTATATATATATATATATATGAGGTGCATTTATTGACTGGAACAGTACGATAGGGGAGTGGAAAGTATTTTTTGTGGGATTTGCCTGCTGAATACCAACCAGAAGAGCCATTGACTGTTCCAGTGGGGACGAACCATTGAGGTCAGACTCTTTCCCTCTGATAGACTGCCAGGTCAGTCTGTGTGTTGCCTCTGTGGCTTTATACTTTGATCAGTTGTGAAAACACACCTGCCACTGCCAACTTTGAAGTGGGCTCTGACATTTCTTTCTTGCTAAGCTAATTGCTCATACTTAATTCTCTTCCGCAGATTAAACCTTTTTAGCTTTTGATAAATCTTAAAGGCCCACAGGTGCAGACATTGTTCAGTATGTTCTCCAGGTACCCAGACGTACCATAGCTGATTATAATACCTTATTAGTTGTAAGCTGTGCTTCATATACAATACCTTGGCCAGTGCAGACATTGTATTATATCTCATACCCCAAAGTTATATCTATTCATTCAGAGTTACGGGATATAATTTATCTGCTGCAATTCAATAGTGTTGTGCAACCACATTTAAATCTAATCTGTGGTAGGTAAGAGCTCAGAGAAAGGACAAGCAAACCAATTGTCTTGTGCCTGTTTCACATAAAGTAGAAGATGTCTCATGCAGGATAATCATTTTAAACTATTCATTACACTGAGAATTTGCAGTAGGTTGTGTATTAATCTTGTGTATTCATAATCAAAAGACATGTTGAACAGAAACTGGTCAAGCCAGCCTGTGTATCTCCTGCCAAGAGCAGATGATTATGTTTCTCAGAAGTTTTAGAGTTGAGTAAACTGTTCTAAATCTGATTCCCCTAATATGTGGGAAGGGATATTATATTATATTGTAGGTCAGTGTGACTTGCAAGCGAAGACTTTTATCTCATACAGTACATGTTTTTGGAGCTGAGGGAGAGAGAGAGAGAGGTATGTCCTCTGTCTGTAGCCGTGCCTTTCTTCCTGATCCCTGCTGCCAGCTGCTCTCTTTCCATACCTTCAAGCAGATCCTGTGGTGGTATCAAGTAGCTTGGCCCAGCCGTGGCTTCTCTGTTGGGAGACAGTGGGAGGAGGCTTTGACTGGAGCTGGATTTCCTGGGTGCCTTTTACAACATTGTTTGACCCGGCCTCTGCCTCACCGGTGGGAGATGGTGTTAAGCATGACTGCTTAACATGTCAGCTCAAGTGCTAATTCACCCACATTTGGATTGGGGTGTGGCGTGCAGACAGACATCCTGGAAAAGGACTGGCAGCAAGGACAACAACATTGCACGTGATAGCCATTAATAAGTTAGTTAAGTTAGTTTCTTTCCACACAAAATGAATGTTATTTAAGGAATTAAGATGAATAGACACGCAATAACATTAGTGTATAAAAACTTATGGGATATTATTTACCTTCTCCTGCAAAGTCTGCAGAGACATTGTGTCTGCGTCATGTGAGCCCTGCAATGCAGGTCAGTTGAAACAACATTTGGCGTCTTCTCTCCGGGCATTGTAGCTCTGCCAGTGCTTTCGAATCTTAGCTAGAGAATGGCAGGGGTCAGGGTCGAAAGCATTAGCAGGACTGCCCACCACCCACATTTTCCAAAGCTAGCTCTCACCTTTCATTTCTCTGCACTTCTCTGCTCCCTCTGCCGTTGTGTTTAGCCTGACAGGAGGACAGTGCTTCACCCTAGGGACTGTAATATAGTACTGTTTCCTGCCCTTCAATGCCTGGAGGCTAAAGACAGGATTCTTTTGTTGTTTTGTTGTGTCATAAGTCTCAGTATTACATATTGGGACTTGGGGATTCCATTGTTGTAATTGCTTAACCAGACAAGGGACTGTTTGGGTAAAAGCCCATTATAAGTATATATCACTTGAGAGCCCAGTCTCACATTAGCTTTACAGATCAAATTAAACCATTTATTTCTTGGTTTAAAAATTCATATTATATTTCTAAATACATGGATTAGGACTTTTTACATATTACAGTATCTTAAAATGGTGTGTGTCTAAGCACAAATAATTATGTCATGGGTGACAAGCCCCTCTCTTAAAATTAGGCTTTTTCAAGAGGTTAGTCTAAAAATATCCCACATACAAACCAACGCATATTTTCTGGATACTACAGGAGCATTGGGTACCACACTGTACTGTTCTAAAGTTACACGCTGGCAGCTGTTCCCATTCTTGGCTCTGCTCCCTCTGATGTCAGTTTATTGTGAGCTGCCTAGCAGCTGACCATGGTTCTTTGCTTTCTACATGTTAGCCATTGTTTCCGGTCATGCATGACTGATGCAAGTCCAACATTCCCACACATACATGGCACTCACATGCTTACACGTCATGCCTGCCCTCAGAAAATGACACTGGCACCTACTACGCTATGTTTGCTTGCTTCGAAGACAAACTAAAATGAAAAAGAATCCTTTCTCTTTGTTTTCAGGCTGCAGATCGCCCAGGAGGAGCACCGTACAGTAGAAGTGGAGAAGGTGAACCTGGAGCAGAAGCTGAGGGATGAGATCAATACAGCCAAACAGGAAGCCCAACGACTGAGGGAGCTGCGTGAGGGCACAGAGAATGAACTGAGTCGCCAAAAGTACGCTGAAGAAGAGCTAGAACAGGTACCTGCAAAGGGATAAATATGATTCAAACACAGAGTTTGTAGTTTTTAGTTGAAGTAAAATCAGCACGAAGGAGGAGCACTGAAACTGAGTGGATAGTGTTTTATGACCTTCCAAGGTGGCAACTGCACAGTATGTTTAGGTCCATCAGATTCACACTGGCTATAGTATAAATACACCCACTTAAGTCTTTGTCCATTAGGAATTTGGCAGGAACAGCACAGCACAGCCCACACAAGTAAGCAAAACACATGAGTATTTACTTGAAGGACTATCGCAGTGATCTAATTCAGACACTTCTGTCGCAGTTTGTTTTCATTCAGAAACACAGTGATAAATTGGCTTTCAGATTCAGTGTAGCTGCAAGATGCTTTGAATTTCATTGTCTGTGGCAAGACCAGTCACCACTTACTTAACACTCCTATATTCAGGAGGCAAGTGTCGAGATCCGTCAGTCCTTAACTATAAACATGGTTTTAAATTATCTTTGAGTATGTAGGACTGAGACATGTCAGTCTTTTTGTATGTGTGTTATAAAACTCTGCAATTGAGAAAATCATTTTCTACAAATTGTGTGTTCCTTGATGAGTCTCACATTAGTAAAAGATGTTTTTAAAGTAGCACATTAATGACTTTTCATTATACTAATTTTGCATTTTGAATGCAAAATTTCACAGAACTTTTGGTAATTCTCCTTTTTAAAAAATCAAATGCTAAAAATCAAAAATAATCCTTGCCACGAATGTGTTGCTAGATAATCTAAAGTTTGTGGATGTGTTGTTTTTATGTGTTAATTTGTCACCTGATGTTTGACATTTGTTGCAGGTGCGCATGGCGTTGAAGAAAGCAGAGAAGGAGTTGGAGTCACGGAGTAGCTGGTCACCACCAGAGTCTCTCCAGAAGTGGCTGCAGCTCACCCACGAGGTGGAAGTGCAGTACTACAACATCAAGAAGCAAAATGCTGAACGGCAGCTCCTGGTGGCCAAAGAAGGGGTAAGCATGTAAACACCAAAAGGGGAATGCCATGCTGTTAAAGAGTTCATGTTATTGCCTTGATCACAGGACAATCTATTTAAAATCTATGAAATATATTCCAAAGCAGCTCTTTTACAGTCACCAGAGACCTAAGATTTGTGTAAATTTAATTTATTTATGCGATACAAATAATTACGGTCACAATTAAAGCAGCATCGTTAAGTAATCTTGATTATGATCTTGTATTCATGTTCTTGAATACTCATTAGACTGTTGTTTTACCTGGGAACAAGATTCCCCTTCAGCATAGTGTGTGAATAATATCAGTACGGCAGAGATAAATGTTTGGTCCTTTGTTTTCATAGGCAGAGAAGATAAAGAAAAAGAGGAACACTCTCTTCGGGACTTTCCATGTGGCTCACAGCTCCTCCCTGGATGATGTGGACCACAAAATACTGGCAGCAAAGTAAGTTAGAGATTGTAATGCTAGAATACTTTTCATAGGATTGTATAAAACTGGTAAAAGTAACATTTTCATTTGTTAAAAATACGTGACTTCGGCCCCATATGGATAGGATTAACATTACAGGGGGAGGAGGGGAATAAAATATTCACTGTGGGGTGAAAAATTACGCACATATACATTCCACACCTGATTAAAATCACTGACCAGCACAGGTAATGTTAAAAATCACTGCACTGCCCCTCAAGAAATAAATCCAGACCGAATGAGGCTTTAGACTTATTCATTATCACTGCATGAAGATCCAAATCTGAAATAAGTTATTTTTTCCTCTTGATTTATTTCTCCTTCTCCTACTTTCTCCTCATCTTTCCTAGACAAGCTCTTGGTGAGGTGACAGCTGCTCTGCGGGAGAGGCTTCATCGCTGGCAGCAAATAGAGATCCTCACAGGTTTTACCATCGTCAACAACCCAGGCCTTCCTTCTCTGGCCTCATCCCTCAACCTTGATCCCAGCTTCATGGGCGGCAGAGCTACGCCTCAGCACTTCATCATGTCTGACGACATGGACGACATGGACGAGGATATCGTGCCTGGAACTCTGCAATGTAAGAGTTCATCCGAATCTGTCGGCCATTCTGTGGGGATTAGCAAACGAACCCCTAAAAACTCCAAGACCCTGCTGGGGAAATCCAAAAATCAGCCCTCATGAGAATTTGGACCTTTTATGCTACAATTACCTGAATTTGTCCTTGTGGCCTCCTTGGTGATGTAGGTAGTGAGGGTCACACATGTCTGACTGAATGAGTGTTGTTTTACATTTGTAAAATGTGTACCATGTAAATTCACATAACTGTCTTGTTCCTTTACATACAATTCCAGTTGAATGCCTTTTGTTGATTGTTCTCATTTTGGATAAAAGTGTTAACTTGACTCTCAGTTGATTATGGAGACTGAAGACTCCTGTGACTTTCCTCTGGAAATTGAACTGTCAAGAAAAATATACCTCTCAATGAGAACAAGTTTTTGTGCTGACGTATTTGTAGTGGTTGTGTCCTAATATGTGCTCCACACCTTTTGAATCTGCGTTTGGTCAAACACCTGCAGCCAAAGGAAATGTGTTAAATGCAGTCAGTGCCCAATTAGAATTCTTATTTAGGTTCAATATGATACACAAAAACTGTTATTATGTTCATTGCACATCAACAACACATCTCACACATCTTTATCTCATTAAGAAAACCAACAAAATTCTGATGATCACAATGCTTTGTAGCCATGTTGTTATGGGCTCTATATTTGACTTATTATTATGGCAGAACTTGACACTTGGGTTTGACTAACTGCAGGCGAAAGTTGTACTGCAGAATCCTTTTCCGACTGCAATAGTGAGTAAGTCTTTTAATCAACATTAATTGTACTCCCAATGTCACTCCCCTCTCTCCCTCCACCACCTCTCTGGCATTTGGCTTCCACTGCTGTCTCATTGGCCTAACTGCAGATGGCACCCGACTGTTGGAACGACGAGCCAGTGACCTGTGGTCCGTCGGTTCAGACTGTCAGCCCATGTGGAAATATCCTGGTTGGCCATTTATTCATGCCCCAGTTCAGTCCTCAGTTTGACATCCCTGTCTTTTCCCTTGACTCAAAGCCACACAGAGCTATAATACTTTTTAATTGGACAGTACACAGCAGATGGACACAGCTGAAAGGGAGAAACTACTCCATGCTGCGTTCATCTAAAAACACCCCTTACCTCCCCTTAGTTGCTTGCTTGCCACGTTTACTCCCTCCTCTAAATCTTGTCACCAACCAGTGCACCCCTTCTTTCTTCCTGTAGTGTTTTGTCACTTACTTTTATTGTAAATGGGCACTTCCTTTCATAAATGGGCTAATTATTGTTTAATACTTTTTTTTATTAATTTAAACAAGATATCTTAGTTGGTAACACCATCACTGTTTTCTCCTTTTGTTTGATTTAATATTTTTCCTTGTAAAGAGGAGAGATAAAACAGGAGCGTTGGGATTTTATCATAATGTTATAATGGTGTGCAGTACAAAGGCTAAATTAGTAAATGGGATTTATCTGAGAGTTAATAATATTCCAAGTTTGAAGTCAGTTAAAGTCAAGAGAAATGCATCCCAGCTCCTGAATGTCTTTCCACTAATCTCCCAATCGGTCTCCCCTTGTCCGTCAGACTTTATTTCACGAGTGGTTGTTGATAATGCTGTTGTTTTGTGCCCACAGCTCCCAGTATGATGTCCCTGCGCCAACGCCACATTGACCCCCAGCTGGCCATGGGCTCCCAGAGGTTGGTAGAGAGTTGCCTGTTGGCGGGGCAGCAGGGGGAGGGAACCCCATACCCACCCAGGTCTAGGGCTACCCTCAGACAGTCACGCAGCCACTCGTTTGGGCAGCTCGAGTGTCTCCCTCTGCCTCCTCTTTCATCGGCTGTGTCTCACCCCTCCATCATCTGTACCTCCAACCTAAACCCTCAGTCCCTGTCCTCCTCTTCCTCCTGCTTACCCAGCTCTGTGGGTGGTGTTGTAGCCCCTCATTCCTCCCATATATATCATGCTTCTTTCCAGCCCATGGACCCCATTCCTGATTTCACCTTCTCAGATGTCTCCAAAGCACACTCCTCGTGCAGCGACAGCTTTGGGTACCCGTCTCTTTCCAATTCTCCACACACATCGCATGTGCGTGGGCGTGTTTGTTTGTTTGTTTTTACCTCCTGTTGTCATTTCAGTTTTTAACACATGAATCATAGCGTAGGTATCTTCTCCTGTACATCATTTTTTCCTCTTTGAGTCCATTTTATTTTGTCATGCTTTCTGTAGTTTTCATTTTTCATTTATTCATTTTGCTTTCACATCATTGCTGATGAGGCATTACAGAATCTATGCATTTACACTTTCTCAACCTCTCTTAGTGTTCCTGGTGTTCTTTACCTGCGCAACTAACAAGTGTGGAGTTCCAGTGTCCAGGCTGTGCCCAGCGTGTCCATGGCTTTGCAGGCATAGTGTAGATAAACCCCAGCATGCAAGGCTTCAACGTTTAACGGTTTTGTGTTGTTTTTTTCTCATTTCCTCTAACTTGGGTTTTTTGTCCCCACAGGGACCTAAATCGCTCTGACTCCGACTCCTCCCTGTCCCTCTCCCAAGTTGGTGATCGGCTATCTGCCTACAGCTCCAAAGGCCACCTAATCAAGCCCACCTCTCTCATTCACGGCCTGTCCAGCCGTGCAGATGATGTCGTCTCACTGCATGCTCACACCCCCAACGGAGGGAACCGCATTCATGAGGTCAGTCCTACAGAGCCTGCCTCCGACAGCCCCATACTCATGAAGAAGGTGTACGGCATGGAGAATTCGCCCAGCCTGGGAGAGATCAACAGTATGTCAGAGTCGTCCCGCTCCCTCAGCCCCAACTCCACTGAACCTGACACACCGTCACCTACAGGAGGAGGGCAACCAGGGGCCGTGGGGGCAAAGGGCAGCACCCGCATCCCGCAGCTGTCCTCCAAGAAGAGCCCGCTGGAGGAGGACAGTGGCTCTACGGGAGAAGACACGGATTCCACTGCCAGCCGCAAGAAACACACCTTCAAGATCTTCAAGAAACAGAGGAAATAAGGGCTATATGAACTACAGGCTGTCAAAGCTGTTTGACTGTATTCCTCTGGTCAAAGTTTGTGAGGTTCATTAATGGTCAAATGATGGCACAATTTGTTGCCGTTGTTGTAGGTACAACACCTACTCTGAGAAACTGGGCTGTGGGAGCAACCAGCTGTTCAGTTTTATCTGCTTATTTGGTCAATGTTGAATATGTGGGGATTGGGTAGGGTTGTACATTGGAATGTAAAGTATTATTTATTCTGCAGGAAATTGTGCCAGTCTCAAAGGGAAATGTGTCTCCCAGTTGGTTTTTCTTTCTTGTTCTACAATCTATTACATTTTGCATGTCTTCACTTTTGTTTGACTGATACTCGAATGCTCTTAGTGTTTGCTTGGTTCTTGTCGTTAACCTGCTTAGACAACACTTGATGTTTCTTTTATTACCAACTAACCACCTAGCCTACAAATCCAAAGTGAATGCGCACTCCTTTTTTTTCTACTACTTTGTTTTTATTGATGGTTACAAGTTTTTCTGTCTTTTGTTGTCTTCTTCTTGGCAGAGCAAATGACACATTCAGGATCTCAGAGCAGTGGTAGAAAGCTCAGATTATTATATTAGTGACTCAAATTTCACTTTTGGCTGTCAAAAATGTGTTAAGTGCAGTTTGGACAGAAAATAGTGGCTACTTTTTGGGATTTATACTCCCGAGAAGTGAAAAACAAAAGAGTTGGACGAGAGTTAAATCTCCACAAAGTTACACAAGGACCCATTAAATTGCAGCATTAGACCTTTTGCTTTATTTTTAGTATTTAGGGTTGAGTGCATGTGAGCATGAGAGAGTGAGAGAGAAGTGCTTTGCTGAAATGTCCAGCTTTTAAACAATGCCAACAAGTTGAACCACTGATTCATTTTTGGATTTACACCTATCCTCACTGGACCAGGAGGTGAACAAGTGTTTGAAGATCCTGGCTAAAATGTCCAGCTTGGGTGTGGGTATCCTTTTATTATTAGGCAGAAATGTAACCAAACACATAATTACCAAAATGGTAAACATAACAGTCTGAAAATACCAGCGACTGCATGACTTTTATCTGACTGTGTATTGGATTTAAAAATGAGGATACACTTTGGAGAACATGTACAGTATATCCCATGAAAAACAACATATTTATCAAAGACCTGAACACAAAACACTTGAAGCACATTTTTTTCTTAACTATTAAAAAAAAGTAAACAACTGTTTGGTTTTTTTTAAATATTATACTCTTAATAAATGGGATGTTTGATAAATGGAATCCAACATTTTCCACAGAATATTAATTTGATGAATGTGCGAATTTAACTTGCATTGTGGCTCCTGCTATCCTCCGTCTTATTGTTTCTGTTTTAGTGATTATTTAGGTGGAAATGAAAACTTCACAGCAGTTTGTCAGTGAGGGATGGGCGCTGGTAAGGGCTATAGGTACAAGGCAAAATAATTTGCTCTGTATAAGAAATTTTCAACTTGTAACTGCTTTGTAATCCACCTTTTATGGAAGATTTAGCTCAACAAGTTATGGAAGCAGAAGACCAATCATGTCAAAGTGCCAAAATCGCTATTTCTGTCAGAGGCCTTTGTATTTGTAGTGTGTTGGGCCCTTTGAGCCTCTTTTACGCAGAACACAACACCACATGATCATATATACAGTCTGTGTTGTATACCCTGAGTTCAAACACTGAATGTCCGAGGTTATTGTTACTGTAACAGTATCCTCAGTACAGTATGTTTACATTTGTTACAGATAGTTACTATCCTCAGATTACTACAACAAAGAACATTGTGCCCGTTTTTAATATGGACAGCTTCATATGAGCACAGAACTATGCATCAGTAGTTGTAGGTGATTACTAAAGTAGTAGGGACGCCAGTACTCTTAGGGCGTTCCTGATCAATGAACAACCAAAAAGTGCTGCAAAAGACACAGTCGGCCTCCCCCAGCCTCATAATGTAACAGGTGGTTTGGATGTATAAGATATGTTTAAATATTTAATTTTAGAAACCAGTTTAAAAAAAATATCAATTTCCTACTGGTACTTTTTTAAAGTGTCATTTGTACCTCTTTTGCACGACAGAGCTGTAAATGGATTATGCCATCTGAATGTGTGCGTGTGTGTGTGTCTGTCTGCTCCCAGTATAATGCACTGTAATGTTGATGCATGTCAACTGCTGTAACGAAACCTATATTGGGTTAGAAGAGTGGATCAGCTTAAGCTCTTTACTCCCCACCCTACTTTTTCTTTCTCTTTATTTTGGGCTTCTATTTATGAATACATAAGTATATTTGTACAGAGAAAATGATAATTTTGCATCTTCTGTGATGGTCTAGACTTTTATGGCACTCCTGCATGATAGCAATAAACTATTTTGAATGAAAGAGGAGCTGATTTGTCATAGACATTACACTACATGCTGCACAACACTTTTCCTTCTCATCTGTAAAATTAAACAAAGGTGTCTTCACTTAAATATCATTTCAGTGTACTTAATAAGTTTGCCCAAAAACAAAGAATTTTTCATTCAAATGTAAATGTAGAATCTGCATAACAGGTGAATGATACTAGTTTACCTTTGGTTGGTACCTTACCTTTATGTTAAGTATTTGCATGTAATCCAGTTCACAAAGCTCCACCTTAACTGCACTGTGTGTACAGTAATTGGGTGGGGCTGTGTGCTTTTAAATATTTACCTATGCTTCTAGGTAAGTAAGGTGGAGCAGGATGAGGTCCGGATCTTGAGACTTCTTGTTTCTGTGCAGCTTGAAAATCATTAATGGAGAAATTAATGAAAACACAGTGTGAACCATGGATTTCCACACACTACAGATACATCTGTGTGTTTTGTCTCAGTATGCAGGTAGGAGCAGGTTTCCTTTCATGATCTGTGATACACTGGTCCCTTCTGCTTTTCACAGATGTCTTTAGCAACTTATGTGCATGTCTTCTGCTTCATACAGATTGTCTGGGGTTTAGACCAGGTGACACTCCTGAATCCTCCAGAGGAGCCTCTGTCAGACCATCTTTTGGAAATACTTTACTCTTGTGATGAACCTGCTACAGTACAGCTGGACTGTATTGTATATTTTGACACTGGCATCATTTCTACACTCCTGATAAGACAGTGGAGCTGCGTCCCCGGTGACCCTAAAATAAGGACTCTGGAGCTAAACCTACCGGATTGGTTAGTGTATCAAGCTGATGGGATTGTTCCAGATTCCCAGTGGGTGCTAAATTGTATGCTGCTAGCGTCAGTCAAATACAGTGGATTTGATGACAATGAGAGGTCTGTCGCAGCTCGGGATGTGGCAACTTTGCAGCCCCAGCCTTTTTTCAATCGACCTGTAAAACAGCATCAACTGTGCATTGCCTGGAGCACACAAATGCTGCAATTAACTCAACGCTTTTCAAAGAAACAGTGCCCTTTGGAGCAAGGTAAGGTTAGAGAAGTGAGTTTAAAACTGGATTACAAAAGCACATAAACTCAAAAAGTGGAATGGAGCTTTGAAAAATCCAAAAACACCATCCTCAGTTACAGCTATACAGATGAATGAGTTTAGGATGTGTCAAAAGTTGTAAAGTCATATGATTTTAGATGATGGATATGGGATAAAAATCTTGTAGTCTTCCAAATCTCAACCAAAAAACTGTTCATGTCATTCAGAAACAGTACATTTGCTGTCTTCAATATATGCTTCAACTGGAGAGAACTTTGGCATCACAAAGACACTGGACCCTTACAGCAGTGAGTTTCTGGAGTATCTGCGTGTTAAAGCCATCTCTTTTCCATGGTAACCCAACAAAAGTCACACCATATATAACCTAGCTCTCTATTCTTTTAATGCAGATATTATTTAGGATTAGTTAACCAAATGTGCTTTGTATTTTTGCCAGGTGTATGTTCTCCATCTGGATATTTGTGACCAGACACTGCCAGAAAAACATGTGCGGCGTGTTTCACCATATAGACTCCCATAATAACTATGTCACACCAACACTGTTCCTCAAAGATTCAGGTAGAATTTAGATTTTTCTCTCACCTCTCAGATATTCTCATTATGTAAGTGCACAGTGCCATTATCTGGACTTACTTACATTAACCTCCCACCCATATGTACAGGCCAGCTACATTTTCAGATGAATGGAGAGTCGGAGGATTCTTCTGCATTTCTCTCAACATTCAAGGTGCCTTTACATGAGTGGTGCCAAATCAGTGTGATGTTGCAGGTTAGAGTGGTGAGTAGTCTCTTGTTGACAGAAGATATCCTTACAGGATGTAAATAATGGTAATAATGAAAAATAAAGTGGTCATTGTCTCTGCATCTCAGGTGACTGTGTCCATGGTGTGCATGGATGAGGAGCAGAGAACAGTTCATTCTATGGAATATGTGTAGGTCTACTTTTGATATGACAAAGTGATTAAACTATATTGACATCAGGAATAAAAATGCAGTGTAAGTGATCAGCATAACTGTTGTTACAGGTTGGGGCATACTGTCGTGCTGGATGACACTGAGGGATATTTTGTGATTGGTGGAGGGAAATACATAAGAGGGGTGGAAGGTTATTATGGACCATTGGTTTACTACCGCAACAGAATATCACCTCACAGCATGGTAATGTACTGCACCAGCCCTCAGTTATTGTCTGTGTCGACTATTCACTACATTTGAGTCTGATCATTTTCCTCTTCTGCAGTCTGAAGTTGTTATTCCAGATGCTATTAGGACTGTGAACATGACCGGATGGCTTCGGACCTGTCAAGCGTTTCGTCTGGAGATGAATGTGAAAATCAGTGGCTATTCTCTCAAGGCCAAACAGAGGACAGAGTCCGGTAGTAGGCTTTTATATCCACTAGGTGGTACTAAAATTACTGTATCTGCAATATTCTCAAGAGCCCTCTGCAGAGCTGCTGAAGACACAAAGAAACTGTCTGTGTTGTTTTTTCAGAGACCTGTTTTGATGCTTTTCACGAGTGGACGGTAAAGGACAGATTTCCATCAAAGTCGCAGTGTGAGCTGTGGGAGGCAACTGTCCCACATAGAAGGCAAGCTGCAAAACTAGCCAAGTTTTTGGCTTTCAAACACGGTAAGAGATAAACTTACCATGATGGGTCATTCCACACCAACTCATCCAGAATTCAGAACGTTTCCCAGTTCATGTCATGGATTTTTTTTAAAATAATTCATCTGAAAACTTAAATTCATGGGACCTTTCAAAATACTACAGCTCTACTCCAAATACTTTTTTAGTTATGAATTTTTGAAGTTTCATCATTTTTGTCATTCTCTGTATGTGTATTCAATTGCTTATTTTTCACTGGATTGGGTTGAAATTTGTGTTGAACATCCAAGAAACCATAAGGATAATTGGCAACATGTTCATGTAAATAGTTGTTGCTGAATAAAAAGAAATACATTTTACCAGAATGAAGAATCTTTGATTTTCAAAAATTAATATCTCACTTTCTTGCAACCAAATTTTGGCTCTGTGTAGTATTAATATAGTTATATCAAATCTAGAAGTTGTTTGGTCCTGTGTAAAAATTGAGTGCCACAGATCTTGCTGAATATGGCATCAGAGCTGAAAAACCCACTTTTTAAGACATTTAGACTATATTTTCCCAAGAAGGCTTATTCTAATTTCCTTGAAACTTTTTTATGGGCAGATATACAAAAAATGAAAGATGTAATGTAACTCCTTCATCATTTAATAATGTTTTTTTCCGTAGTTCTCACTGACTGTAATATTACATTCCGTGGTTTCATTTGACAAGTACGTTGACTTCAAGGTTTTCTGTCTCTGTGTGATACCTATTGGGCCTGTTTTTCATTGGTTTCTGGAAATTTGCAAGTTACTGCTCTGTTACAGAGTAACAGAGATGTACACAGCTGTAACTTGCAAATTTCCTGAAGCTATATTAAGCAAGATCTGTGGCACTCAAATTTTTATATGGGACCAAATAACTTCTAGATGTGATAGAACTATATTAATACTACACAGAATCAAAATTTGGTTGCAAGGAAGTGAACACTAGTGGAGATATTAATTTTTGAAAATCAAAGATTCTTCATTCAGGTAAAAATGTATTTCTTACTAACTATTTACATGAACATGTTGCACATCATCCTTAGGGTTTCTTGGATGTTCAGTACAAATTTCAACCCAATCCAGTGAAAAATAAGCAATTGAATACACATACAAAGAATGGCAGAAATGATGAAACGATGAAACTTCGAAAATTCACAACTATAAAAGTATAAAAGTATTTGGAGTGGAGCTGTAGGATTCTGCAAGGTCCCATGAATTTCAAGTTTTCACATGAATTTTTTCAAGAAAATCCATGACATGAACTGGGAGGTCCGAGGTGAGTAGGTATGGAATGACCCTGATACCAGATGACTGGACTTGAGTACAATGTTAAGGTACCTCAAATTTCTACACCACTACATTTATCTGATGACTGCAACAAAGATTGAGATTTTTATATTCAACAGCACTGAAATAGATTACGGGAGAGCATATTGATGATTTAACATTGTGACCAGGAACCATCTTTCACATCTTTAATATTTGTTTACTCAAATAGGATTTTAAATGCAGGGCTTTAACTTGTAAATAAGATATTTTGCATGGCACAACACCTGAATATCCAGTCCATCCCCTTTAATTTTCCCTTAAGCAGCTTTAAGGTTGGAAAATCCATCCTATTCCACACAGTATGACAGTATTACTGTACATACAGCATATTCTGTATTCTGTTCAGCTTGTTCCAGCTCTAAATTGAAGCTATTTGATGTTTACACTGAATGAAATAGTCAAACCCATTCCATCAAATGGAAATATTTTAGACATCATGTGCATAAATTTACACACATTTCCCCAAATTCACATATTTGGCATCTTTGGGATCTCTACTAAAATTTAAAATAAGATCTGTGGGCTTGAACAAAGTTTGACTGCACAGCATGAGTTTGTAATGACTGACCCGCTTGCTTGCTAAGGAGCTGAGTAAACAATTTGAATACTTATTCTACTTATTATTCTCTGATGATATCCATGTGTTATTTAACATGATGCACAGAAATCAGTTCACTTCCTGACTTGTAGGAGAAAGAAGAGTTAGCCTGCCAGCTGTGGGCAGGGCACTGTACTCCTTATCACTCCGTAAGCTGGACAGAGCAGGCAGCAGTGGCGTGGTCAGCAGAATATTACCACTGCTGCTCCAAGCTGGCTGCTTAGCTGATAACCGAGCTCTGCACATGTCGTCGGTGCTCTACAGCACTGGCCTGGGAGTCAAGAAACAGCCCAATAAGGTGTGTGCTACTCAGTCAGCTATATTAAAACTGTGCCTGTGGTGAACATTTTTTTAATATCCTCTCATGCCCTTGTGTTTGGTACAGGCTTGGCTCTTGGCCCTGCTGGCAGCCCAGAGGGATGATCGATTAGCACTTCTGCATCTTGGGCACCTGCACCACCAGGGTCTCCATGGCCTCCCCACAGACCCAGCCCTGGCCTATGCATATTATGCAAACATTGCTAAACAGACAACTTTAGACCGTCTTAATCCCACACCACAGCAGGTAATGTATGCATTTCTAACTGCATGCTTTGGTGTGCTAACTCTGCATGTCTTGTTTAATCCTAAAGTATTACAGTTCTACTGTATGTTGAAGCGTGTCATTGGAGTAGAACTTTGTGGGTTGCCTTTTTACATCCTTATCTGTCACTAAACCTATCTATGTTCATATCAGTCAATATTAACCTTTCCTTGCCTAATATGCATTGTAATTAATGGCATGATTTATATAATCATAAACAGATTTGTGAAAAATATAACACGAAATATCAGAGAATAGTATTTGTACAACATGTACTATCATAACTGGCAGTGTCAGACATACAGTAATTATAATGCAGAGGCTGGGAGGAAACTCACATGCTGCTGTGGGCTTATTACAACATATGAGCTGATATGTGATATGGTAATACAGTTTCTGCTCCCCTTACTGTAGCTATAGTTTTCAGATTTCCATCATCAATAAGTTTACCTTTGTCACTGCTTTCCATACAAAGAAAGATAACAGTATGATACATTTGGTAATATTACAGTGCTGAAAGGTGGCTCACCTTTTATTTAAAGTACAGACCTGCATTTCTGAACTATTTGCGACTGTTTTAAGAGGGAAGGGCACAAAAGAAAATATCTTCTCTCTTTCCTTTCTTTTTCAGACATTTGTTGAGGAGGTTTACTTAAACAATGATGGGGTGTTGAATCTCCAGACCAGTGAAGAACATCATATCTTCCAATGGCTGAAGCTGCAGGCACACAGAGGAGCAGCTGACGCCGAGGTACCCTGTTCTGTCAGCTCTGCTTTTTAAGTTGCAAGTATATACACAAGCACAGAGAGTCAGATAAAAGCAAGTGTGATAAAAATGAAAACAATGAAGCCTCAAGTTGTAGGTTTGTGCCACAAAATACACCTTTCGAGGTAAAAGAAAATGGCCACAGACAGTCAAACAAGGTTTTATCATGTAATCTTTAGTAATAATTAAGCAACTGTCTTGCAGCAAGCAATTGCCCGCATGCTGTTCTGGGGTCAGCAGGGAGTGTCTCCAAACATCCAGAAGGCTGTGAAACACTACGAAAGAGGAGCTGTCCAATGGGAAGACCCGGTGTCAATGTATGACTACGGCATAGTCCTACTGCAGGTCAGAATCACATCTGATGTAGAATGAGAACCATGACAATTTAGATCTTCATCTACTGAAAGAGTACTCCTTCAGTATTATCTGTTATTATTGAATACAAATTTGTTTCTCTGAAGGGGCATGGGGTTGAAAAGGACATTCCAAAAGCTGTCACCTTCCTGAAGAAAGCAATGGACCAGGTTTTGTATGGTTAAATGTTAATTACTCCTTTATTACTCATTTGTTATACGTAACATTAGGAGTCCGCTTTCTATTGCAAAAGCTCATTGAAAGTTTGCATTCCCTTTATTTCTTCTTACAATAATCTGTCCCACAGGGTTTTGTTCCTGCAATCAATGCCCTGGCCTGGTACTATGAGCAGTTTGAGCAGGACTACGAGCAGGCAGTGCGGCTGTGGGAGCAGGCTGATCTCCTCGAGTGTCCAGACGCTGCTTTGAACCTTGGTGTCGTATACTCACAGGGTCTGTACCCAGGAAAAGCTGCTGACCAGGTTAGCTCCAGTATAAACGCTGTACTAGTGTGCTTAAAGACTGGTTTTGAGTGCTTATATAAAGAGGTAAATAATTCTTCTTTCTGACAGTTTGTGGCCTATCAGTACTATCTGAAGTCTGCACAGAGAGGGCACATCAGGGGAGCGGTTCTCCTCGCTAACATCTGGACCACTGGGATACACGGTCGCGTCAACAGACGTCCATTAGATGCCGTTTTGTTAGCTACTTACCCTTTTATTTATTTCACTTCACATATCTAGTTTTCCCATGTGTCACGTCTGAAATGTCTTTTTAACTGACTGCAGGTGGGTTAAGTGGGTAGCTGAACACAATGGGTACCTGGGCAGCATCTTGCGGAAAGCCTTGGATTCGTATCTCAAGAGTGACACGTAATCTTTTTCTTTATTTCCACTTGCCGTGATCCTGATCAGGCCACTTGATTGCAGTTGCAGCAAATTAACATTCCAGCTTTTCAACAGATTCAACTCACTGCTGTATTACATGATGGCTGCTGAGTCCGGGTACGCAGCTGCCCAATTTAATGTGGCATATCTATGTGAACAGAATACGGTGAGTTATCTCTATATCAGCTGTAGTGTCATGGTATTGTTACCGTTTTATTAATTCCTGTCATTTTTAAGAATTAATTTCTTCCCTCTGTATGTCCGTAGTTTGGTTTTCTGGATCCTGCTTTTGCATCAGACTGTATGTGGAGATATTACAACCTTACAATCCAAAGCCAAAATCCTGACACTTATGGTAAATAACTATTGATCTATCTATCTATCTATCTATCTATCTATCTATCTATCTATCTATCTATCTATCTATTGGGACTTCAATAGCTTGTGTGCAAACATTCACAATTTAAACCTTTTATTTGACCTCTCCAGCCTTGATTAGGATAGGTGACCTGTTGTATGAGGGGCAGGGTGACAGGCAGAAAGACTTGTTTTCTGCAGCAGAGATGTACAAACTAGCAGCACTGAGGAACGAGCCACAGGTCTGCTTCTTTTAAATTGATTTTCTTGCTGTATGTGTATACATTTTTTTCAAGTTTGTGTTTATTCATAACTGCACGTGTGCATACATGTGTGTGTAAGCCATACTGTTCTTCCACAGGGATGGTACAACCTTGGCCTCCTTGCTGAGGAGGGTTACAGACTGCCGCTGTCAGTATTGATTGAACTCGGCCTTTCAGAGCTGTACCTGGCAGACAATAGTTCACTTTTAAGTGCTCTGTACAAAAGGTGTGTTTGAATTGCATGTGTATATACATCGGTTGTGTAAGTGCAGTATACTGTTTTCACCATAAATCTGTAAGAAAAATAATTCTATATTTTCTTACAAAAGATGCAGAGACTCAGAAGATACAGATTCATACTTGCCTTGCAGCCTTGCGCTCTTCAATGTGTATTTTCGATCATTCCAAAAGGACTATAGTGCTGCTATTAAGGTTAGTGTGCTCAAGCTACATTTATTACAAGTATTACCAGCAATACATACTTAAAGTATCAAAAGTAAAAGTACTAGTTATACAAAATGGGCCTTTTCAGAGTGTATTTTATAATTTCAGTTATATTATTGTGTTATTATTATTGCTGCATTAATATGTAATGGCACATGCATTTCAATATAAAGAACATTGAGTTAACTTATAATAAAATGTTCTATATAAATAAAGTATTTTGCTGATAATTATTATTATCATCTATTCATCTATTGCAAACTCCCACATATGAATTCAGTAATCTGTAACATTTACCTGCTCAACACTTGGTTGAACCACATGCAGTATGTAATATTTAATGTATCAGTTTATTTAGTAGCTGGTCACTATTATATTTCCTGTTTTATATAATGCATTGTTGGGCACTTTAACTCATAACAATGCATCAAATTTCATAACCTGATTGTACAAAAAAGAACCCCAGTGATCTTAAAGAGACTTACTCCACTTTATTATGATGTAACATCTTTGGTCATGTTATTTCCCACAGTTCTCCATTGCTGTTGCCGTGGTTGCAGCTCCAACGATACTCTTAATCATTCTCGGTGTGCTCAGGAGACATGTCCTGTCCCTCAACTAGAGCTGAGATTCTTATCAGGATCGTCAGTGCAACAATCTGAGGGAATAAACCGCAAAGTCAACCTGCACTGCAATATCTTGTCTTAGTTTACATACGTTCATGGGATCACTGTTAAGAATAAATGTGATTGTTGTAATAATGTATATCGGGTTTTTTTAGTGCATGTCTGGAATATTTTTGGTTTGTGAGTTTCTTAATGCTAACTTAATTGCACAATAAAGAGCTTGAATAAGCGCCACGAGACTTGCAGTCAGTTTCGAGATACTGCTGGTAGATCAATGATGTTGTTCTTGGATGTCCTTTTGTCTCCCAGTGTAATGATTGCTTCGCCCTGTGGCGGTCTGTGAGTGGATGACTTACAGAATTTCAGGTAATGAATGCCCAGGTGTAGCCCCAGGTCCACCATCACCATGCTTACTAAATAAGCATCAAACAGGTCATCTGGACTCCCTATTTGAGTCTTATAAAAACTAACTTAAACCTGCACATTTGTTGATATAGCTTTCCTGTTTTCAGGAAAATCAAAATTCAGTCTTTAAATTAAGAGAGTTATGGCTAATGACATCATAATTAGATCAAGTCTGAAAGCCTGGCAGGCAGTAAGAAAGTTAGAGACTGGTTCAAAAACACCAAAACCAGTACACTGCAACATTGATTTTGCTCTGGCCTGCTCAGATAGAGGATTTAAGGTATGGAAAGTGATGCTTACATTTGAACAAATTCAGCAGAAATATGGTCTCCCCACATATCACTTCTTCAGATATTTACAAATTCGTAGCTTTATTCAGAATCAAAGTAGTTACTTCTTTGACTGTCAGACTTCACAGATAGCAGGTTTAGGGTATGCTGAATGTTGCGCGTACAGAATATCTAAGACACATTGAATAATGACAATCTTACAATCGATGAAACAACATGGGTAGTAATATGGCAATTTGCAAGGGAGATTTCCATATGTAATAGAACCAGAGAGACTCAGTTTAGGAGATTACAGATTACCCCCCCCCCAACTTCCAAATGGATGTATCTGAAAGTCAGATGCTTAGTTATTATGGCTACTGTGTATTGTTGGAGCTGTCTGTGTTTGTGTTGAAAAGCATAATAAAAATATTGTTCTAAAAAAATTCATCTTTTATTATGTATTATTTCCACATACCACACTGCTGCTCATCAAGTGTGGAGAACAAGCATGCCAGAGAATTTCTAACAACTCATATTCCACTAACCAAAATCAAGCAAGCAATTACAGACACTTCTCATGAGACCAAATCCATTCAACACTCAACATCTCATTAACACCGGCAGACAAGTTTAATTGCTTTGCTTCTGTTTGTAGGGATGATTCAGAATTTGTTGGGGGTTATGATGGTAAGGGTGGGATAAAAAAAAAAGCTCTGAAATGTGTACTTTTAATCAGCTTCAAGAAAAAATAGATGTGGTGTCATTGCCATTGAACTGAATACAGACTCTCACATTTTCAAGTTCAAATGATCTTAATTAAAAGAGTCACATGGCAGATGGGCGCACATTGTGTGCCTAATATCCCCACAAACACTTAAATATTACCACAAGTCCTGAGAAAACAGGCCTCTTCATTAATGCCCTTACAGAGGAATTGTGGTTCCATATTTTTAGCTTAGATCCTGTCTGTCCTCACCATGTTTTTGTTCCTGACTCTTGACAATCATTTCCCAGATACGCTCCACCTGGCATCACGTGACTGTAGCTACCATTGAGGACACCAAGGTCATGTCCTCAGTATTTTTTTTTGTAATTTTGGAGGTTGTAGCGACATGAGGGGAGTTTACATTCTAAAAACTTATATATGGTTTTTTTTGTAGTGTAATTTTAGGATATGCACATTAAAACATGTAATCAAGTATACCAGTCCAATCACAACATACAACATTTTGTACTCAAAATAAGTCAACCTTTTTCTTGTATTACTGTGACTTTATACTCATTTGACTGCTTTTAGGCCTGAAATAAATAGACAAATGAATGCTTTTTATTTTGCATTTAATTCATGGCAGTATGAAAGGACTTTAAACTGTAATTGAACAGCTGACTTAATAAAGAAATTCATCAATAAATATAAATTGTTTAGGCTTTATTTTTGGAGTTTGGTCAAAATTTGTGAGGAGGGGTTTCGGGAAATGACTCGTGACGTCAGTAGTTCTCCAATGCGCATGACTAAGGAGGCCAATTAACAGAGCGCGAGGCGAGGCAGGAAATCCAATTACCTGCCACCATTAATTTAACTCGAATAACAAACTCAGACAAGCCCAAATACATGTCTGCCAGCAGGAAGACTGAAAAGTAGGTGGACATACTATAATGTACGTACTTAAAGCAAATAAAGCTAATGTAAGCATTAACAAGCTAGTTAACAGCTCACTAGTTATCGCAGTGGAAACAAGCTCTCAGCATACCGCTATATTTGACTCACAGAGGTAACGTTAGCTCGACAGTCAGCGGTGCTGAAGGTATTTCCAGAATCCCCCAAAAACTCTTCTAACATGGATTAAAAAAAATGTTCCGTCCACTGAATTATATATATATATATGTATATATATATATATATATATATATATATATATATATATACATATATATATGTATATATATATATATATATACATATATAAAAAAGTTTATCAAGGCTGTTTCCGAATCAAAACAAAGATGGCGGCCCACCTTCTGCCTCGATAGGAAACAGAATCACAACTCGGGTTAAAATGCATGACAGGTGCGGAAGGAAAAGCACAGGTGTAACTAATATTATTAATGATATGGCTGAAAGCAGGTGTGTTGGACGTTTGGATCATATTGCTGCTGATATCAGGTGTTTTCATGTCATCTCTACTGTATACTGTATAGTATTAGGCATGGGTATACTTAATTTTGTANNAGGGCTTGGCCTCTCTACTTGTTGTACTCATACTCAGATGTGACTCTGAACACAGGCCTAAACACTTCACTTATCAAACATCAGCCACATTATAGGTTATTTTAGGATGTCTTGGGATTTAAGCCTCTGTGGTTGGTTCACTTTTGTATGCATTGTCTGAGTCTGTATATCTGGCTCTTTGTTAGTGGTACTGGCCTTCAGGAACATAAAATGTTGCCCAGTCTTGACTTTTTAGTGCTTTTGAAGCTGTTTCTTCTAAATAAATGACCTGCTATTGGCTTTGTTCTTTGTACCCTCAAGTTTTTGAGGCAGGAAATAGCCTACGCTCGCTGGATTAGATTTTTATGAATAGTGGGAATGGTGTTACACGGATAATGAACCACGTCTAGTTTCCAGCAGTGTCTTAGATTGCAGTTGAAGAATTCAATTTTCATGTCATCATGCATCAATCATCTGGTCTCGGCATTTCACCTGCCTTTTTTGCATGCTGGAATTGAGAGGTCAATTACCTGTATAAAGAAGATACAAGATACATAATGGTAAATATATACTGTAGATGATGAGCAACCCAATTTCATGTTAACAGCCACCTAGATTGGATGATGCAGAAAACAACGCAGAAAGACAAGCTATAAAGCCGAATACCTTAGCCAGGTACAGTAATTTGCCAGCAAAAGGGATTAAGGAGCCTCTCTGTGAGCACTCTGATTCTTTATACAATGTGCAGCAACTATTTATTTAAACGCAAAACCATGTGAGCAGCATTGAGAGAGGTCACATTATGAGCTGCCTAACGTCACCCAGCATTATTATTTTGATTATGTTTAACTCAGTGACTATAATTAGAACTGGAGTTGAAATGTTGTTACATGGTGTTGGTGTTTTCTGTTTAAAGGAAAGGATCAGTGAGTTTAAAGGTGAGGGTGGCATATGACTAATGTACCTTTTGCACAGCAGGGTGTGTAGTCAGCAGGGAGTGTCCTTCAGCTGTAGACCCGGGTTCAAGTCCCTGCGTCAGCTTATGTTTTTGTAGAAGTTGCTAAATTCTTACAGTCTCGAGGGTATCTATCTGAGCTCCTCTCTGCTCTGACCTCCCTGTCGTCAAGGGCAATGACGTGGTTATAGAGGGTTGCCGAGATAATGTCAACACCTCATTGATATGGACTTAAACGCTAAGGTGATTAAATAACATTACAAACACTGCTAAAGTGGTTGGTCAAATTATGCTGCCTGCCAGTTACGGACATTTATAAGCAGTAAAACAAGTCCAGGTTTAGCAGGTTGTTATTCTTCATAAAGCAATATGAGACAAATGACAGCGCTCAAACAGGCCAAATATAAGCCTACATTTCAAAAGCATTGGCTTAAAAATCATGAGAATCTAAGTTAAGTACACACACTTGAGAGTTACCCAGTCTAACCACAGTCTGCCTTTTTCTAATGTGTAGCTCCATTAGAGTAGTTGATGAGTAATGCCTTGCACAAGGGCACTCTGACAGAAGTAGTTCAGGGTAGGGAGAGGTTTACACATCAACCTTCGACATAGTTAAATTAGACAAATTATGTAATGGAGACACAGTTTCTAAATGATCTCAAACATATGTTTGGCATTTCTGAACTGCAGTATCTTGTTGCTTATTGGCCAACACATACGCTGATACCGACATATCTGCGATAAGCCCATATTGGTCGATATATTGGCCTGACTTGGTCTATCTCTAGTTTTCTTTTATTTTTTTATTGATTTCAGGCAGCGGCATTTGTGACTTCTATATAGCTCTCATCGTTTGATAAAGAGAAACAGTTTTTCCCCAATACTGTTGTTGTCCTGCATCTTATTGTGAATTTCAAATGTTTTGTATTACTTTGTGCATTGAAAGGCTATAGGGTACGCTGTCTAGTGCTTCAATAAGATCCTACATAGATTGTGATTTAAGTGCCCAGCAGCCAGGCTTGTGAATTGGAGCTCAAAAGCTGAAATGCGAACAAATGAATAGAAAAGGAAACAGCAGTGAGCACTGAGGGAATGTGAAATCAAATTAGTTTAACTCTGCGATTTTTACTCTGTGCACATTGGCTTACCAAGAATGCAGCTCCTGACAATCTACATTATCAAAGCAATCTGTCTCTCTTTTCCTTTTCTTCTCATTCCCATCCATTGGTTTTCCTCTCCTTTTCTCTTTTTTCCCTTTCCCCTCTTTTTCCCTCCCTCTGTCTTTGCAGATGGGCTATTTGGCCGAGGAAAGGGAAGAGAGCTGTGCCAGTTGTGAGTGTACACGGAGGCAAAGAGAAGAAAGTCACTCAGGCAGCAGTGGGAGCTGGACTTGTTCGTGGGATATACAGCAGAAACGCAACACGGAGGTGCAGATACAGTACAGGTACTGTTTGTGTGTGTGTGTGTGTGTGTGTGTTTTTGGGGGATGGGGGTGTAAGGTAGCACTGGATTATGAGTTTACCATGATTTATTATGAGAAAAATGAGAGCCTTTCACTGCAGCACAAAAGACTTGCAGTATTAGATTGTCCTTTTCTGAGACTAGCTTAATATTTTTACAACGTATTTCAAAAGTTAGTGACAAACTTCAAAGGAATTTATGTAGACAAAGTGTCTGTCATGTGTCTTC
Organism: Oplegnathus fasciatus; assembly: GCA_003416845.1. NCBI lineage: Eukaryota > Metazoa > Chordata > Actinopteri > Centrarchiformes > Oplegnathidae > Oplegnathus > Oplegnathus fasciatus. Next base: position 2,639,910 of record NTHP01000008.1, read on the forward strand.
ATTGTCTTCCATCCTCTTTATGTACCTGTATTAAGTTTAATCAGCATGTTACATGATTGACAAATTTATGCTTGAAGATGTTTTGTGACCAGCGTTTTTCCTCTGAATATACATTATGTTAGTTGAATGGCTGAATGGTTTTCAGCTCCGGTTAATATTCTGCTGTGAGTGTATAACTGCCGGCAGAAGGGGGAATCTCTAGAGTAAAACCTGACAATGTATTTTATTAAAAATTATGTAAAGTAGATGATGAGTACATGATGAAAAATGTTCTGAATGCTCTCAGTACTCAGTATCTTTGGCAGTTGTATGTGGCATTGTGTGTTGTAGGCATGAGCTGATGAGTTTATTAAAATAGGACCTCAAAAAGAAGTCACTCCGGTCACACTCCATGTGCTCAAACACCTTGTTTGGAAGCCGGTTACAATATTTAGTTGATATTGCAATCTATTTTTTCAGCTTTAAGATACATATTGAGGGTGTGGGTACTTTGTTTTGCTTTTACCCAACCAATCAGTAGCGAGTGAGATACAATATCTGATAGGGTTGGGCGATAGGACGAATATATCCGCGATTGGCTGAGTCCATTGTCAGTTGTTTTGGTTTTTTTTGGACGATTAAGAGCTTATTTCTCCAGGAGTCAGAAGAACGGATGGAAATTTGTATTCTGCGGCGCGTGGGGAGAAAATAGTGAAATGAAACAAAGTTGTTTTTCTTTCTATAATCTCGGGAACAGCGGCGATTTGAGACACATGCTGTTCCTGGCTAGTTTGGCATGTCCCTCCCCAGCAGTTGGCCAGGACCAGCCCACTGGAGCCAGGTACCGCAGGTCGCGTCCAGCGTCAAAAAGTACCTACTGTTTGTATTGACTCGAGTCAGTTCGGCACTCGGAAATATTTTTAAATCACTTTTTAAAGAATGGAAGGGAGAAAGGAAAAAGTCAGGGATTATTAGCCTTGGCTTGTTGGCTCCACATGATTAAAACCAAAATTATCTCAAATACGGGACTTTGTATTCTTTTTTGCAACTAGCTCTTCCATGATTGTTAGCTGAAAATGGCATTTGGGGAGTGGGGGACTCCCCCGCCCACTGCGCGTGCCGCACAGACACCTGAGTGAATATATTTTGGCGATCGCTGGTTGTTAGGCTGACGGTGGCCGGTTGGAAAATGTTAACATATCACCCAACTCGAGTATCTGACCCACTGTCCTTTTTTTTTTCAGCCAACAAAGTAACGTTAATGTTTTCCATTTCTTTCGAAGAGATTAGAAAATTTCAGTTGGTTGTTTCTGTATAGTCTACTTACAACAGTCTGTACAACTGATCTCTGTTGCAATATTTTTGGATCTGGCACAGGAGGGTGACCTCCTCTGTAATTTTCTAATCGGGGAAACAATCGCTAATGAATACCAGAATTTGAATCCTATTTGAAACGCTGAAAACATCTGAGATGTTGGCCCCCATTCACAGGTCTGGAACCGCTTCTCTGTTTATTTGTCCCCTTGGGTTTCTCTCAAACTTAAGTGCAGTGTAAGAAAGTTTATCGCAACAACCAGACATAATCACAATTTCACACAGGCGTGCATTTTTAGAATGCAGTGTCTGATAATTGTAGTATATTGATTTGAGGTTTTAATACCATTAAATATTCAATACTCATTTATTTACCATTGTTGAATGGTGGCAAAAGCAGTATGCTGCTAAACTTTAGAGTAAGTATTTGTGGATGAGCCGTAATGGTTGGTGATCAAACATAATGGCTGTTGTTTGCATGGTGTTTTTTTTTGTATTTGGGGGCACAGCAAATTGGTTTTATTTACGTGTCCGGTGATGCAATGGTGCCAAATAATTAATCTCTTTCTTGGGTGTCAAGATGTGAATATAAATTAGTGCATAAAAAGAGAAGGCCCATTGATTTCATTCTTCTTTTGGAAGCCTGTTGTGAAATGTCAGGGTGAATGATAGCACTTAGTAAACTTTGTCACGCATTGTGCATCAGTTATTAGAGTGACAAGATGGAGCTTTGCCCACATTTTATGTCAGTTGTTTTCTCTTTAAAGACAGCAGTAGTGACATTAGAGATGGTAGCACTTCTTGGTCTGGCAAAAATGAGCTGAGCATGCAAACAGGTTGTCTGACTGCAGCCAATCATAGCTGAGCTGTTTTTCAGCCTTGTTTAAATGTGTACGGCTTAGTGCCTAAATCTACTGTTCATGTTGAATATGTTGTATTTTCTTATATTCCTATGAATACGTTGCTGGATTTTCCTAAGGCGTTTTATGTTTTAGTAGTCTTCCTGTGCTTTGTAATAATTGCAGAGCAAATCAATCAGCTGTCTTCAACCTTTATTGAAAGTGTGTTTAGCTCGCTGCATATCTGTGCACCTACACACATAGGGCAGAAGCGCAAGAGTAGGACCAGTGAATCTAATGCCTTGTAAATAGTTCTCACCTTTTTTTTTTTTTTT
>NTHP01000008.1:2656607-2747903 GCA_003416845.1 Oplegnathus fasciatus
TGTGTGTGTGAGTGAATAAGCATTAGATTAGATCCTGATGAGCAGGATGGCACCTTGCATGGAAGCCTCCGCCATCAGTGTATGAATGTGTGAGTGGATGGGGTGAATGACATGTATTGTAAAGCGCTTTGAGCGGTCGGAAGACTAGAAAAGCGCTATATAAGTGCAAGTCCATTTACCATTTACCATGCAATATACTGTATATCCTACACTAGAGGCGAAGTGAAAAAATCCTCAAAATTGTAAACTTCTGGCCTAGACAGGCATCTCAGAATCACTCTCACAATAGTTACTTACAGCTTGCTGGTGTACTGACAAAATCAGCAAAAATACATGTTAACATGTCAACAGGTAGGTGGTTGGCTATATTGACAACAGGAGGTTTTTTTTAACTCCAGGCAGGAGCACCCTCAATGTTTTCAATGGATTATGTTCACCTGTGTTTCCTTTTGGTCAGACCAATTCTTTGGCGGAGAATCACAGACCTCAGACCTCCTCAAAATCCAGTACACTTTACGCGCTATTGGTAACATGCATACCTTCATTAATTATTTAAATCTCTTGACTCCCCATTTTCTGTTTGTTTATAGTGTTGTCACGATACCAAAATTATGACTTACGATACGATACCTGCCTAAATATTTCGATACCGATACTGAAATGATACCACGGCAAAAACCTAAAACATCAAGAAAAGTAATAAGTGTGACGGCCCTGCACACTACAGTAGTGCACTAAAGTAGACTACGCACATATGACTCAATACACCTCTTTGGCGGAGGTCTGGCTCTACTGAACGCATTTTCTAGTAATATTAGAAATAATTATTGACAAAAATGTACATGCCATGATTACCATTACCAGTACTGACTGAGTATAAATTGATCATTTATACTGGTGTTGTTGATCTGCATACTTGTGAACGCCTGAGTTTCAGCAGCTTGCAAGTTAAGTTAAAGTTGACGTTACCAGTGTAAACGTTGCGCTTGCATGTAGAGATGTTTGCCACATTGATAAGTTAGCTAAAAAGGCAAAGCCAAATTAAACAGTTATCACTGCCCTCATGTGCCTCGTCAAACTCTGATGGTGAAAAAAGTTCGCTTGTCACAAAATAAACACTCGTTGGGCTCATATATGAGGGCATGTAATGATGTTATCTATCACATTTGCTAACCTGTCGCTCTTTGAATTCCTTCAACAGGTCGGCATGTCTGTCGGTGAATTGCTTTGCCGAGTTGGACATGTTGGCTCACTGTCTGCGTGGGTTTAAAACATCTTTTACAGACTTTTACAGCTTTGTGGTGTCCGTGGGCTTGCCTTGACTTTTCAGTTATGTAAGCAAAATAATGTTAATGCCATATTTCGCTCCGTGCTTTGTCAACAAGCTGTGGATGGTCGGCAAGAGCACTATGCCTGCAGGGAGTGGAAGCAGAGCGCTGCACACACACACTGGCCCACTGTCAGACATCGATGCAACTCATAGGAAATATGGCTCTTATTAAAAGACGGTCATTTTTAAAGTACCGGTACTATAAAATGGGGTATTGCGATATATTTCTAGTATCGGTATACTGTGCAACACTATTTGTTTAATGATAAAAGGACTGTTGAAGGACTTAATAAGGACTAATATTTTGCATATGGACTCGTTTGCTCCTGACTTTATCTACTCCTTGTACACTGTTGAATGAATGTGTCACCAGTAATCCCATTTAAAAATAGCTGAATTTGCAAAGGCCTCCATATTTATGGTCCTTAAAAACCCCAGGATGTTTTCCCCCAAGATGAGGCAGGTGGCTTGTTGTGAGTAAATGTTTTCAGAACTTGACAATGTGATCAACCTCCACAGGAACTGCTTTCACTGCTCTCTGAGCCGACCGGAGCAGATCGTTCTGAAGTTGCCTGATGATTTCCCATGAGAAATAAACTACGTGACTGTTAACATGATTGACTGGTTTTAATTCCTGGGGACCATGATCTTAGACACCTACAGATGTGATAACACCTCTATCTTCAAAGCCTCATGATAGATATTCAACAGATACCCAATATATTAATAATATATAATATAATATATTATATTGAACCTTTCAAATGTCAGTAACATTTTAACCTAGTTCACTTATGCCACCTTCTCCCACTTCATAATTCCCATATTTGAAGGGCAACTTGACACTCAGTCTTGTCTGTTTGGAAAGCATTGTTGCACTGACCCTTGGGTCATACCTTGGGTGAAGTCTGTTCAAGTCTGTTGTACCTTCGGGTGAGGCCAAACACTTGACTTCCAACATCGTTGGTCGGAATGCTGTACAGACTAGTTTGTTTTGAGTATACCCATCCCCACCTTGAAACTTTTGTAACTTTGTCTCTTCTTCATTTTTAAGTTACATTTTATTTAGTTCAGTCAATACCACAAATCTATTTAGTTAAGAGGTATATTTTACATTAATTGAAATATTTCACAGAAAGCAAGAGACAGTTTAAATGATTATATAGTATATATAACTTTATATGACTTTGGTAAGGTTGATATTCCCTGTAGGTGACATTGTTATTGAATAGCTATATGGAATAGTTTACTTTTTCTGCATATAAGGTCTTATGTATCCTTGCACCCTGTTATGAGTAAGTGCTGTGTCAAATGGTTAATTTCTTGCATCCACTACATCAAGAGAAAGTCATTTAAAGACACTTTTAGAGATGCAAGTCTGCAATACAACTTCAGTCATATTTGTGCTCAGCAGTTTAGCTTAAACTCAACACTCAAAGCTTTGGTTTGCTCTCTCAGAGCTCAGTACGCCTGCTGCTTTGATGCTGACTCTGTGCTCACAAAGACGAAGAGAGATAGGGGGACAAACAGTGTGTGACAACAGCCCTTCTCCCTGGCTGGCATTAGACATGGGAGTTTATACTGGGGAGAGGATGAGTGCTGTGACAAAGTCAGTAGGACAGAGGGGGAATGGGACTGCATGGGCTTGATTGTTTAATTAGACTTTACTTCATGGCATGCCAAGCCAAATGAAAAAAGAGGAAAAAAGGATTGGAGAAAAAAAGCCTGACATTCTTGGCCAGAACTCATTGTCACAGATTGTGATGGGCTCATGAGATTCTGGTGAGTTGCTGATAGTGTTGTCATTGTAGAGTTTGCACTTCTGTTCAAAGCCAAGACTTTGCACACGAACAATGACAATTTTTAAATTAAATTTTTATTTTTCATTTATTTATTTTAAACTTGCTAGTAGAGGCATGCAGTGTGCCACTAAGCATTTCATTGGCCATGCTTCCTTATGTCTCTCAGCTACCTCAGAAATGTCACTCCTTGGTATCACCCAACTCTTATCAGAGCAGATATTAGATCTTAGAGCTCCACTGATGTCATTTTTGGGTAAGATGGCCTAGTGATAGAGATCCTGCTCAATATAATCTCTCAGACCAATAAGGCTTCAGGCCTGACTGGAAGTTCTGACATGACTGCGCACTTTTGCCCTGACATCCTTCAGGCATGGACCATGGGACATGTAAGTTTTCCGCAGTTCTTATGAAGTGATGTACATGATTTTAGAGTTGAAGGGTGACAAATGAAAACATTGTTCACTGTCTGTCAGGGTTTTTTAAAAGAGTAACTCAATGTCAGCTGAATGTATTTTTCTTTTTACCTCCAGTGGTTGAAGCACCTTGTTGCAGTAACATAGAAGTATATTCTGGATGTGTTCAGTACAACCACACATCATTGTTGGATGGCAGTTACACTGGAAGCGAAGGGTGCCTTTTTCTAATTTTCCGATTCCAGTGGGTTTGAATCTTTAGCGCAATATTTGTGTGATCTGGATACCTCTCGTTTTAACCACCTAGCATTCCTTGTGTTTTTGGAGGAGGCCTAAACGTACCTTGAGTTGAAAGAAGTTAAACTGAGCAGATAAACTCTCTATATCGCCACGGTTTCTTTTTTCTGCTGTTCAATTGGAAGAGTGCTGAGACAACCCAGCTAAACTGTCGACAACAAGAGGGGGAAAGGCTAGTAGCTGTTGTGGTCCATACAGTCCATATCACAGTTTAGAGCTGCTAACGCATTGCAGTGAGCCTTGCTTTTTGACGTGCAACAAACCTGAAATTTTGAACCAGAAGAAGTCCAGAATGTACAGTATATTTCAGCCTTGACTTCTATCCCTTCACTAAACATTGCAGTATGAGAAGACAGTAGATATTCCCTACAGGCTTGTCTCAATATACTGTAATTCACTAGCACACCTGATTTACAGTACCACTGATTGAAGAGCGATTCCCACCTGTCTTGAGAAATTGACAGTGCGGTGTTCTGTGACATCTGTTTGCTGTTGCTGGGTACTCTGGGTAATCCAGTGCATTTGTATGGAGGAGCATCCTGACAACTGCAGTGGCTCCCCAGCAGCCTGAGAGGGATTATGACTGTGCAGTTGATACACCTGACTATTGTCAGAGCCGGCACCTCCACCCACGCACACTTCTACACAATGTCAGCCAGCCATCACAGCCTGAAGAAGAATGGTCGACCTCTCAAAATATTGAAGTCCTTCTTATGTCCTTCCTTTTTCCAGGCTTTATCATCTACAGTCTTTTTTTCTCTCATTCTTTTTCAAAGGAGATACTCAGTGAGAAAAATGATGGAAAATGTTAACATCAGCTTTCATTTTAATTAATTGTGCTTTTGTTGACTGGTATACACAATATTTCTATCCTCAAGAAGGACCATATATTACATTTTTCATATGGATTGTGCTCTGAAACAAACAAAAGATATTACTTCTTGTTTTTTCTATGTTTAATGCATTACTTCTTGAATATAAGTGCTTATGAGGCCTGATAAGGTCTGTGATATGTGACACAGAGTGTAATATCACTGCTGTAGCCATCGCTTGACTAGCCAGTGTCTGAGATTGGGACAAAATGCCTGCAAGGATAAGCTGCACAAAGCAGTTTGAGTGTGACGGCGTGAGAGAATTGGTACAGATTTATTGAATTTTCAATAGGAAAAGGGGAAAAAAACACTCAAACTAATAAAACACCACAGGGTATTTTCCTATAAGGCAGTATTTATGACTTTTTGCCTTTTGTGGAAATGTGCCCTCAATAAGAATTGAGTGGCACAGGTTTGTGCATTTGTCTGTAGGCTATGTTGTAATTATAAACCCCCATCGCCCTGCTAAGAAGGGACTGCGAGAGGGCCAGTCACGCTGCATCCAAAATGACTTTGGTGCTGCCTTTATTCTCCTGTCATGCTGACACAGTTATATTCAGTCTTTCTTTTCATTTGCTTCCCTTTATTGCAGTATGATTTACATATGCTGTGCTTTGGGAAGAAAATATCTGAAGTGAAACAAGAGTTCCTTTGGTGTATATGTGTGTTGTGTTACATGTGTGGGGGTGGGAGTACTTTATGAGTGTGAACAGAATGCAAATATCTTCCCCCGTGATTATCTCTATATTTTGGACATGTTTAGGGTTGTTTCACACCTGTAGTTAGATATAATCTTGAAGATTTTCATTTAAATAAACGTCTGTCAAGTCACTATCGCCGAATGATGCAACACAATGGTGATTGAGCCTATGGCCCACTGATGAAAGCCCTTGCATTTACAGTATTACAACCCGGGTGTTGGGAGCGACTTTCCCGGAAAAATCACAAGCGGCGCACAGTTAGGCTTTTAACAAGGCTTTTACCGCAACAGATTCACTCTTCAACTCACCTGTGTGTGAAGCAGCGTGCTGTTTTTCCCTGTCTCTGCTAGAGTTGTGAGTAAAACGTTATTATGGCCGAACAAACAAAGAAAATCTCGATGACTACAGACGATGAAACTGAAGTGAAGTCCAAAAACACACCTGCAATTACCGATTATTGCTATAGGTGCCGTGAAAGAGAATGAAATGAAAATCTTTCAGATTACAACTTTAAAGTTGTATCATTAGTGCCACATGGACCTATGTGCGAAAATCAAAATTTAGTAACTGACAGCAGGTCATTAGGCACTTTAATGCTTTTTATATGTTTATTCATCTTCTTTGGTGTCAAAAAGAGCTCACGAAGAAAAATCAGATTACGAGCATTATTAGTTGAGACTGCAACTTGGCCTCATGTACGTTTCACTAACTTTTAATGAGGAACTGACAAAATACAAGAAGTAGGACACAAGAGCAACACACCTTTGTTTTAACTCCTTTTCAATCTCTGATGTATGATTGTATATACAGTATATATGCTGCGTATACAGATAGCTTATACGATAGCTTCCTTCACAGTTTACAGTCAACAGATGGATTTAAAAGTAGTAAAGCTTTTTAAGTTCATGCTAAAATCACACATCTACTCTCGTAAAATCCTGTGGTTGGTCTGTTTTGCTTTAACAGCACAAACAAGCTGCACTGGAGTCTGCATGAAAGCGGGCCGAAACCCACCCTTTCAGCCGGTTTAGTCCAGACCAGAGTTTGACTGACAGCTTTCACACGAACCTAAACGAATTGAACCAAACAGGCATATGCACTAAAGTTTGATTGAAAAGCACTAAGTTAAGTGTGAAAGCACCCTAAGGCAAATATTTAAAGTAGCCTATAAAATGAACATATAGTTGAACTTCTGTATCAGAATTTCTAAATGCTCTTTTTAATGTTTTCCTCTTGATTGCTGGCCATCGATTCAGCCAATGTCACACATTAGCAAATTCTTTCACATACAGGCACCATTATCCTGATCTAGACCTTATAGCAAGACATTTCAATTGGATAACAAAGCCCCTCCTTCTTCCACATTTCCTCTTTTTAACAATGACAACTCTAATCATCAGAAATTGATATTTTAAATGCCAAGTGTGGAGCTTCATTAAAGTGGTGTCAGGGGCAATAATAAATATCTTTAAAGTAGGAACAAATGTGTTAAATAATGGCTTTAATCTAATTCATATCATCATGTTCTCTTGTGGAAACTATTAAATTCTTGTGATTGGCATATACCTCTTTGTCTGGAGGCTAAAATGAGAAACGACCCATATTTTTGTTAAGCATGATATGAAAGCATTAATTCTCACCAGCAAACCTGACAGAACAGGGCTCCTAGGGGCGAGTTAATACAAAATTATCACATTTTCACTCATAATCAATATTGGTCAGTGACAGTGGGCCCCTATTTTTCATCCCGCCAGTTGTCTGGAGAGAATGATATGTGGCTCTTTCCTGGTAAAGGGCCCTCTCAGCGACTTGGAGATGGAAATGGCATTTTTAACAAGTGGCCTGGGAAGCTATTGATTATAGTGCCATTTCTGGGGCTGCAGTTTCTCTGCCCTGAGAGCCTCTCCAACAATCTACGCCTGTTGGTTCTTAACAAAGTGAAAGCAGGAATATTGAAATTGTATCCCAAAAAATTGTATGGAATTGTATGTTGTTTTGTTTGGAACATTTTTGGAGCAATGCCACGTTGTTGTTTTTGTTAGGTTTTTCGGGTCTCCATTGTATGTTTTTAATTTTAGTTGAGCTACCTGGTCAATGCAAAGAAAGAGCAGCTGTTTTTTTTGTTTTGTTTGTTTTTTTCCTGCTTTTACATATGTTTACACATTTGAAAACCCCACAAATACTGGCTGTCCATCTGTTTCAGACTAAGTTTGTATGAGTAAAAATATGCCAAGCTTTTACTCAGTTCTTTTCACCAGGCTGGTGAAATTAGAAAATGTATTAAAATATTTGCACTGAGTCTTTGTAACTACACAGTCCTTTTGGTCTGCATTTTAGCCACTATGGTTCATGATGGACAAGGGAATTCCATTGGGAAATTGTTTGACCCTCATCACTAGTGGGCTTCCAGTTGTCAAGAGGTACACTTTAAAATACAAGGTATTGGGACAAGTCAGCATCTCCTGGTGCAGCTGCTTAGTATATTCAGGGCCAGCTAAAGGCATGGATATTAGGTAAGGTAAGAAATACCAGTATCTAAAGAATAGGACTATTTTGTGTTGAATTTCTTGTTAACCTCTTATATCGTCAGTTATATGAAAGAACAACAAAATCGGACAAAAGTCTATATATGTGTGTTGTTTTGTCACATTTCAAAAAACTGATTAAAACTGTCCTTTTCTTATGAGATGGGTGCTACAAATCTGCTGCCGCGGAGTAGACTGAAAACGCTGCTGTTTGAAAGATCAGAATCTGGGAGGTAATACAAGTTTCAGCTCTGCTCATAAATTTGTAGAAAGAAAATTCTGTACAGCTCCTTGTTAAGTTGACTTCAGGCATAGCTCACTTTTGCAGCTTATTTCCCCTATGACACCTTTCCTTCATTGCTCCCAAGCCTACTATATAATCTTGTAGCATTGAGAGCAGAAGCAGTCTAGTAACTCAGCAGCATCAGCAGCATAACAACTCAGATTGTTTTTGCAACATTGTAGGTCATAACCCAATCTGAAAGTAGGACTACAAACCAACGATGTCCAGAGCTGATCCACAGTACTGGGATCTGGGCTGATCAAGGCATAGTTGCCTCAAACACTGTCAATGAAATTAAACTAAAGGATAAGGCTGGAGCTATTCTGTACTTTTGTTATTGTTAACAAATCCCATGAACAAGACAAAGCCAACAATGTGTTAGTCTGTCTCTCAGTACTTTCCAACTTCCCTACCCTCTCTCTGGCACTCAGCCCCAAGCCCATGTGTTCCTAATGAAGAAGTAAATCTAGAATTAGTCACAAATATATAGTTTAATTTTAAAAAGATAGCCAAGTAATTTCTTAAAACTGGTGGGCACTGTGGTTTTTAGCAAACGTTACTCAAACAGAAGTAAATAGATTAATATAATAATAATAGATGAATGCACTTTTGGAGCTCAAGTAAGAATTGAAACGGTGCCAATGTTTATGGTAATGGAGAACATGACACCCAGCGTAACAGTGTGGCTCAATGATGTTTTTAATAGTTTTTAGACACAATGAAGGCCAATAGCATAGAGAAATAAGCTATATTAGGCTTCACAGACAAAGCTTGTTACTAGGATCAATTCAGTGTTCGCTTTCAAGGGATTTGGTGACAATAAGAAAAATAGAAAGTATCACCAGTCTTACTCTTCAAGCATTTATGTGAGTGCGGCTTAAATTTAACAGCACAATTGCTTAATTTTGCCCGCGAAAAGACAACTGGAATGAGCCAGCCGAGTCCTCTCAGCTTAACCGTCTTTAGAATCTGATACAGGTAATTGCAGCATAAGAAGTCAGCTCACTCAAACATAGCTGTGGGAGCTCCACCACAACAGACCTGAATGGCAACAACAACCTATAACTTCAGTTCAGCTTTAAGTATTTGCACAATTTTACTGTAATGTTTTGTTTATACACTTTTAGATCTTGATTATAAACTCCACAATGAAACAGAGAACTTTAAACTTTAAACTTCTTTGAGTGTTTTAAAATGGCAGAAGTAAAAAAATGTTATTTAAATAAAATAGTTTTGAATGAGTCCTGGAACTGCCCCCCAGTGACTATTGACAGATCCTCAAGTGTGTCGGGAGCAAAATGGCTGAGAGAAAGCAGTGTTTGAATTAAAAATGTTCTGTGGAGATGCAATGTTTGCAATATCTCTGGCATTTTTGTTTGCACTTTGCTTATGGACATGCACTTACATTGCTGACTGTAATAGGCTACACAAGCTCATACCTGAGATTTTCTAACTTGATACACTTACCCATCTTTCATGTAACTGATTGTTTAATGCAAGGCAAAAGTTAACAAGTTAGCATGAACTACCTGCTGGCACACATCTATTTGCCAGATGGTGGATCCACCTGGGTAAACAGATTTGCTGAGTCTCATTGCGTTATCCTGGTGTGAGGGCCCACTGAGACACAGCTGGCAAGAAAGAAAATTGTGTATTTGATCTGTGGCATGGGTGTTAACCTGCATTAAAGGAGGTGGGATCTGTAATGATATTGAATCTACAAATAATTATGTGTGGGATAAGATGTTTAATCTGTAGCAGTTATATCTTGAATGTCTATAATATGTCAGTATAATTGGTATTTGACTACACTACAATAAATAAAGACTCCTAAGCCTAACACCGTGTCTACACAGGAGGCATAGTGTGAGCAGCACGTTAGCAGAGCAGCATCTTCAGTGCTTTGTCTGTGTCTACACCGGATGCGTTTAGGCACAGTGTTGAGTGTAGGTCACCCACGTTTTGGCAGCGCTTAGAGCCCAATACACAATCACTGTAGTTCTACAATAGAAGCGTATTTGTTCTGTCAGATGCGTGTGAGACAGACGACTGAAAAACGCAGCTGAAACACTTTCTGTGTGGACATGCAGTAAGGAGGCAAGTTCCACTATATGTTCACCGTTCACTTTCATGTCATTTTTAAAACGTCAGATTCTTCAGCCTTTCACATTGAGTGTCTGTAGTAGATAGCTAGTTGTCTTACAGTAAGTGGAGTGAGTAATTATGGCAGTGTTTGGATAAGTGCTGGGCATTTTTAGCTCATCTCTGATGGCTGTGTGTACCAAGAGTTTTTGGGAAGCCAGGAGTATGAAGAGAAAGTTGGCACAGAAGATGACAAGAAGCAATACCTGTTGAGTGCAGTCTGTTTTCTATTCTGCAAAGTTTTTGTTTAGTGCACAGACAAACCGTTTCATAAAGTCCCCATTCAGTGAGAGCAGAGAAAGCCTCTTTTAGTAGGGCTGTCAAGATTTTATTGTAAGATATAGTTATGTGTTTGTAACCAATTTCTTTAACAACTTATTTTGTATTTTTGAAAATGACAGAATGTTTTTAAATAACAAGGAAATGAACTATAATAGAGAACAAAAACTCAAGTAATAGACAATGGAAATAAAACAGGTAAAATAAATTGAAGATTCTGTAAAATGTTCAAAATGGTGATGCTAAAAATTTAGCATTTTTAAATAATTTCAGCCAATTACTTAAAATCTGTCGCAGGAAGTCTTAAGTGACAGTCACTGGCAATACAGTAGCTTAGTGTAGCTGAGATAAATTTTAATCTAGGTTTGAAGTTGGTGTAAATGTATATTTGGACATTGGCAACTGTCCAGCCCTACAATACTGTATGCTCAAGTAATGGCCTCTAACTTCGTGAAACTGGGTGCAGTTTGCTAGTTGAGACATTTGGTGCATGTGGGTGTGACCATCTAATTTTTGTCAATTTTGGTAAACAGACGCACAACTGCAATCCTGGCACAGCATGGTGCAAATTGGAAAAGAGGCTGGTGCAGGACGAATACATTATTTGTAGGAAGACTGCAAAATCCCCACATGGAGCTAAGGCCTCAATGTCCCTGTTTGAGCTAAATTTCAAAATGATGTGAAAACTGATTAGGCTACAATTAAAATAACCTGTGGTACAAGTGTTAACTTACTGAATCTTTTTGAATAAGAAACACCCTTCCTCTGTAGGCTTGAAAGGTGCATTTAAAGTTTGTGGTTTTCTCACTGAGGGAGAACAGCCGGTACAGTCAGTTTGAATTCAGCCAGATACAATGGATTCCAATGGTGACAGGTTTTCACAGCTGAAAGAAAAACTACTGAAACGGCCATACAAACCTCTTAAACCACTTCTGCAGCGTGATCCACTGCTCCTCTGTCCATCCATGCACTCAGTATATTTCAAACAGTCACACTGCTCAAAATCTTTGCTGGAAGTAGCATATTTAGCCATATATTTGTGAAACTATAAAATTATGAGTGTCGATTATCTTGCAGAAGTTTATCTTGCCTTGAGATGTGTCTGTGGATATTTTGATACTTTTTTGACCATTGTAATAGCTGACAGAATTCAAGCTGGCAACAGACACTGTTCCCACCGATGATCACCAAAGTTGTGCACTTGGGAGTTTGTGCTTGGGTTTGAATTTAACCCTCCATATTGACATAACCTGTGTTACAGCCTGTTGATTGACAGGAGAACAAGAGAGGAAAGTGTGAACATAATGAACTGAATGAAATCCTGCCGGTCCCTTCCTTCAAAAAGAACAAAGGACAACAACAAAACGTATCTGAAGTATCTTAACAATATTTAAAGGTAAATCCTAATCTTGAATATGGAAATAATCAAATAATCTCATTGCCTTTGATGGATGGAGTTCAGCCAGCAAGATATAACTGAATTTGTGTAGAGATCTGCTCAGAGCCAGTGTTGTTTCTGTAGGTTCGATTACATTGTTCATTGTTTATTTATTTTATTGCTCATACACAGAGCAAACAAGTCTCTCCATCATAGATGGACAGCAAAAACGTATATTTTGCCTGTCAAGCATCGTAAAAAGGATTCTCTCTGACCTTAACATTGTATAAATTCTTACTGAAGCATCCATTTTCATTGCTCATTAATTGCCTAATTGCTTCCCAACTGTCTTTGTTTCAAATGATGGCTTACTGACCATGAGGGCAAGTCTCACAGCTGGTGTCTGAAAACAACCTATTAATTCTTTGTCACAGCAATGTTATGAACCTGTCGGCATTAGCAGTCCATTCATCTCTTATTACAACTTGAACTTTGTTTTCCAGGATGCAAATTGTGGGCTATGTATCTTCAAGTCGAGTGAGCCTATTATTATTGTAGGCACTGTTGGCTTATTAGAAACACCTCTCACTATAAAACAATACAATTCAACAACAGAACAAACTACAGCCTCCAAAATGACAGTAAACAATGAATCAGCACCTCTCAGTAGCCTGAAAAACTGGAAACTGGATGTATGTTGTAATGTGTATTGTAGTATATTACATTTTCTAAAAATGTAATCAAAATAATTGATAGATAAAATAACCATGTTTTCGTCTAATCCGCTAAATTGTAAGATGGACAAATCAAGGTACTTCATAACATTAATGCAAAAATCCTCCTGGATGATGTACCACATGCACACACTAGCTTTTGTGTAGTTTAATCTAATCTGCACCACCTTCAATGGGGCAAGTATTTGGGTGCATTTTTTATAATCTCCCGGGGAAAACAGAGGTTGACATGACTCATACAATATGCAAGCACTGCAAAAAGAAGAAGTATTTTAGGAATACTATAAACATGAGGGTTTGCATCGTATGCCATCATCCAGCCATCAACTTGGTCCATAGCTTGCTTCATTGTAATAGACCAGCATCCGCCCAGCGGGGTTTCGATGAATGATGTGCTCAATTGAGCCCAGTTATATCATACCATCTCCCTGGCTTTTAACTGAGAATGCAGTGACGCAGCTCTGCTGGGAGACATAGGAACAAGCCAGGGAAGCCACCAGAGTAAGAGAGTTAAGACCTGCCCGGATAGATAAAATCCGAATTTCAATCAAGACGCTCAATTGTCATTTCATAATGTACACAGACCAGCTCGAGTCTCGTGTTCTACAAATTATAGTAATTAACCAACGCTACACAGATGAAAACATGAATGAGTTGTTTCATGCTGTTGCAGATGTGTGGCACTTTATAACCACAAATCTGGTAATTGTCACTGATCACGTTGCTAACATGCTATAGGCTGCACAGCTGGACAACTTCAAACACATTAACTGTTTTGCACATATCCTCAACCTAGCTGCTCAGTGAGTTCAGCAGCCGCCTTCTGTGTCACGACTGCTTGGAAGGATTAGGCGAATCACCGCAGCTAATCATGCCCTGCAGGGGAAACAAAGGCTACTGGAGTTGCCACCTCACAAGTCGAAAACTGATGTGGCCACCAGATGGAATAGCTCCTTCCACATGGTGGACAGATTCCTCGAACAACAACCTGCCATTTGCGCTGCTCTCCTCTCTTCTCAGGTGAGAAAAAGTGCAGTTGACATTTGCACACTAACCAAAATGAAAGGCTAGTGGCAGTGGCCATCATCATGTCTGAGGAGAGGACACTTACGTTGTCAATGATTGCTCCACCGCCTCACAACACAGAAACAGGCTTTGGTGGTGCTGACACACCAATTCTTCTGGAAATTAAACAGGCGACGCATACAGAGTTGGAAAGGGATACAGATACAGAAGAGATACACCACTGTGCATGAGATGACTATTTTCCACACAGCCACTTTCCGTAACCCAAGGTTTAAGGCAGCGATTTTCTTCTCCCAAGATGAACAACTGGACATACACTCCAATGTGATTGCTGAGGCTGCAGCACTTCTGGTAATTGTATACTTTTACAACAAATGTGTACAATTTATGCATACACCGTACATTGTATATAATAATTGCAGATGGATAATGGTGATTGTACATGAACAAGCATAACCATAAGTGTTACAAAACATCTTGCCAATTCATTTCAAAGGTGTGTTTTAATGTCCAATTTTACCTTAGGGAAAAAGAACTCTATAAAAGACAATCTGGAAAGAAAAACATGATGTTTTTTTTTAGTTTTTTTTTTTATTGTCTGTCTTTTCCACTGCCGTGAGACTGAGGACAATGCTGAAGAATCAAATCACTTTAGTTCAGGTTCAGATGAAGGCCATGCCCCCAAAAGAAAAGCATCCTCTGCATTGGTGGATTTAGTGAGTGAGACATTCGCTGAAGTCAGAGTAAAACCTGAATCTGGCTGCAACATAGAAGAGGATCTAAAGAAGTTTATGGAGGCCTTCCAACTGCCACTCTTGGGCACCCTCCTCAGTTTGCAGAGGTCCCAAGAGTCTTTCCAAGTTATCCAAATAGTATTTTTGCATCCCTGATACATTGCAGCATAGACCGTATTTATTGTCCACTGCTGGGGACATAGCGATAGCACAGCACAGCAGAGCAATCCAGAGCTCATGGACCAACTTCTGTCTCTACAAAATCATATAGACATTCCTGTCAGTAGTAGTGATCAGTATATTACACTCCAGTCAGTAAGTTCAAAAGGCAATAATGGCATTTTGTCAGCTAAACGTTGCACAGTTCTTGTTTGTTCAGGTTACACAACTTTATAGCTAAACTTTGCTTTTTTTCCCCTGCTGCATTGTTGTCCCAATGCTACATAGTTCTTATTAGTCACACAATTAAACACAAGACTGTAACATTTTTACAGTTGAAGTTTTCAAATTAAAGGCTGCACAACCCTACACACATTTTTCTCTGCTTTATTTGTCCAGTCAGACGGTGACCTTCATCCAGACCAGTTAGCGTAATTGCCAGTTATGTTTTTTTATTGCAGTTTAGCAGACCAAACACATGAGTGAATGGTTTGGCATATAGTACTAAAGTCAGCCAGAAAATATAGCTGTTTTTTATATTTATTGAATCCAGAATTGATTCTGAATAAAAACATTACATTCCCAGAGATTCCCACCTCTACTCATCTCTCATTTAATATCTTTGTGCAAAACCTGAATATTATGATCAGTATAGAAGTAGTGAACAGTGAAGTGAAATACTATTCTGTCTGAGCACCATTGCATATGCAACCTAATTTGAGAGTCAGCAAGACTTAGGTGCATACTCAGCCAGGAGCTGTCAAGTGTGAGGCTTATCAGCTTCATGAACAAAATCAGCTTTTTCTATGATTTTCCCATAGTGCACTTGTTAAAGAAATATACTATTATGACAAGACATAAAAGGCTGTAGAAATAATGGACATGCAAGTTTGCACACCCAGTGTGTTAACCCTGTAACTCTGCCAGCACAATTGTGTTCAAGAATAAAAAAAAATTCCTCCTGCCATCGATCTACTTTTCATAAAAATATATTTTGACTTCAAAAATTGAAATCAGTGTTTTTTTTATCACAAACATTTAAAATATCTAACGGCCTTTCAAATTTCAGATCTGATTAATTGTAATTGCATGCAATTTTCAAGCAATACTGATACTCAAAAAGGGTTTACTGTGCAGGCATAGCAACCACTTGAACGTCACCATGTGTGAGATGATAATCACTCTTGTGTCCTTGTGTCCTCTGTTGTTGGTACATGTTGCTCATTAAAGCTGCTTAGTGTGGGGCCGGGCCACAGCTGTACATGTGCGGCCATATGCAGGGATCCTCCTGTCCTTTCTCCAGTTTGACACATAAGCTCTGCTGGTGCCAGATGAGCTCTCACTGACAGCTGGATGTAGGCCGGTCAATCCTCACGGGTTCACCTGTCAGCCTGTGTTTCTCTTTGCCTTCTAAAGCAACGCTGACACTTCCTCTGTCCCTCTCCTCTACTCCTCTGCTGTCACTCTTTCTCCTCTCCTTCACCTTCTCACTGACTCACTGACTTCTATCGCCAGCACAGGGTTAATCATGTAGCTGTTTGGCTAGGGCACTTGTCTTCCCAACATATCAGATCCTCATGCAGTATTTATGCGTCTCGTCTGTATCCTTAGTTCCCCTCATTCTAGGATAATTTCCTCATTTTACAGTGGGTTAGCTGTCTTATCATACAGGATGTTTACACTGATGTTTACACCTTTTCACCCCCTCGTCTAATTTCTGTCTCAACTTTTACGAAACAATCATCGATGTGTAGTACATTAATTGGTTGGTTTATACACAGCATTATATACACAGTTCATACTTTATGGGAGCAGTGATGTTGGCAAGAAGATATGAGAAAAGTGGTTGGTAGAATAACAGAATATCAATTAAGACAGCGTTAGTAATATTGAAACAGCTAAACCTGAATATAACAGACCACTGGCAAGCAATTGTAAAAGTTACTGATGAACATGTGGTGTGACCACACAATGGCACAATAGTAACTGGCTTATTTCATTATATAAAAAACATTACTTAAAAAAAGCTGCTGAAACAGCACAGATTAACAGGTTCTCATTTGTTAATTAGTATAATAAACTTTGCCACATGTATTGTTAGGTGTGACTGTACATGATCTTTTTCATCACATTAAATTTGGTATTGTTTAATCTGACCATTGGAGCATATTTTGTCTGCCAAGTCTCAGCGTTTTTCATTTCATTTTCTTACCTAACATAATGTCATAATAATTAATCAGCATAGCTTTTTCAGTCGGTTGATTAATTGCTCTTCTGCAGAGTTTGTATGTGAACAAACAACATATGGACATGTCATTTATCAACAAATCCGCTGTGGGTATTAAAGTTCAAATAACAACAGCGTGAGAATAATTAATGATGCCAACATTGTGTATTAAATCAAAAACAACAAAAAATAAAATTTATTTTATAAATAAAATAATAAATAAATAAATTTAAATACAATGTACAGTTCATGTATGCAGAACATACACAAATGCATTGACACATGTCCTTTGGCCAAAATCTAGTTAAAATCATAATCTCGAAGATTTTAATTTAAATAAATGTCTGTTAAGTCAATTCAATTCAATTTCAATTCAAAGGGGCTTTATTGGCATGAAAGTTTCCAAAACAATGTTACCAAAGAATCAAAATTAATTATGATCATACAATTACATATATACGGTATATCCTGGTTGTGTGTGCGTGCTGATGAATGGTTTATGTTTAGGGATGGATGAAGGGGTACAGCAGTGATAATGAAATGAATCCACAGTTAACAGTAATGTTATGGATCGTATGTAGAGGCAGAGTAATTCACTCAGTAACCATCTCTAGTCAATATCTATCGCCGAATGAGCTAACACAATGGTGATTGATGATGGAAGCCCTTGCATTTGCAGTACTACGACCCGGGTGTCGGTGGCGACTTTCCCGGAAAAATCACAAGCGGCGCACAGTTAGGCTTTTAACAAGGCTTTTAACACAACAGACTCACTCTTCAACTCACCTGTGTGGGAAGTGGTGTACTGTTTTTTTCGGTCTTTGCTGGCGTTGTGAGTAAATGGTTACCATGGCTGAACAAACAAAGAAAAGATCGATGACAGAACAAGCGATGAAACTTGAAACTGAAACTGAAGTGAGGTCCAAAAACACACCTGCAATTACTGCTTATCGCCATAGGTGCTGCGAAAGAGAACAAAATGAACACCTTCGATTATAACTTTAATATAGTGCATCTCAATACATAAAATATGCCAATACTGCACTTTGCTATGAGTAGCATGTCAATCTTTGGGAAAAACAATATCTAGTAATACGAGATTTACATTATAGGACTGATTTATTTTCCAGCAAACACGCACCTTTATAGATTTGAAGGGCACAAAACTTAAACAATGAGGTGGAATTAATCAACTAGTATTTACTTTAACCACACATCTGCATGAGAAAGAAAATTAATTGACTAACCTGTGTGTACCTGTTCATTCTGGAGGAATTATTTGTGCATCTTTTTCAAATGAAGAATGCCCTCACAAGCACAAAAGAATGCGAGATTTGATAGTCATAAAATAAACAGATAATATTTCAGTCCCAGATTTTTGTACATCATCTGTGTTGGTCTATTTAATCTATCTGTGTGGCAAGGATTTGAAAGCAACTGCGAGTTTCATTATTGGTACTTGGCCTGAAATTACTTGAGAATAACAAATCTTACTGGAACATAAATGATCAAAAAGTATATGATTATTCTCGTTATTGTGTTAGTTGTGTTAGATGCACTTGTCAAATACAGTGTGTTCCACCTCTCCTATCACTGTATCTCAAGCTCATCTTCGATTTCTCGGCTTGTTGCCTGGTGTTAATGCTAATGGCACGCTGTATCAGTGGAGACAGTAAAGGTGATGGCTAGCCTGAGTGGACTTCTGTCCTGTGTAAAACCCTATCTCCAGATGGGCCAAGGAAGATTTAGTGATGAGTGAAGGGGTCTTTTAAATGAGTGAGTGTTGGAAATGTGGAGACACATCTCCACACCCAGCCATTTGGACTGGAATGGCAGAGGGGTGAGCACTGAGGTCCTGTCCATTTGGAAGACTGACAGCACAATCAGAAGCGTCTTAATCACATCTGGTTGTCTCGTTAATCAAAGGAAGTACTATTGTTAAATGTTATGCCTCTGTCCATCATTGCACCAGCACATTTCCGTTATTAATTTGGCCAACCTTCAAGGAAAGTTCTTTCAATTAACACATGGAAGTAAAGCTTGTGGTTGATTTACTATCTATATTATTTTTTAGTTTGCAAATATCATTAGAGAACATTTTCAGGTGCTGAAGGGGTGGTTATCTGCTTCACAGAGTCTTCTCTATTTGATTCAGATGAAATTGAAGAATTTGAAGCGTGAATATTTTTGTTTGTATTTTTGCATGCTCACAAGTGTGCATGTGTATCTATCTGCGCGTGCTACTAGTGGTCAAAAATCCCACAGGGGACCTTTTAACTCTAGCACAACTAGTGATGGTGCAACTGGAAAAAGTGGCGAGCTGAGAAACCAAGTACTTACAATGTAATAGTGTTGACCTTATACTCAACCTTACATTCAAGGTGCATAAGGTCACAGAGTTTTATTGGGAGTGATGGGACACTTATCTCTCTTTTACTCCCACTTTGTAAATTAGGCTACTAATAGTTGCATGACAGATAAAGTCTGAGCAGCTCAATTTAGAACCGATAAATATTTGGCTATAATACAAAAGCCTAAAGGAATAATGTATTTGAATTCAATTAACAATGCAAAAGCATGAATCAACATGTAGTGTTATATGAATATAAACTAATGTCTAACAGCCATTTAAATTATTTGTTTGCAACTAATATTTACCCAAAAACTGAAGGTGTGCATTTAAAACTAGATAACTATCACTAGATATATCTGGGGGAAAATAAACCAGTGCTGAGTATAAAAGTCAGATACACACGTTCCCTTACATTTACTTACTGTAATTGTAGTTTCTGTTAGAACTGTTTTCTTGTGTTTACGGTATTATTGTGAAATACTTTTGAGAATGACAAAAACGTAATTTTCAATGCCCCTTTATAAGCATTTTTGTGCTTATTTTCTCTTCCTTTTACTTTCAGAGTATTTCTGATCATGTAAATTGCTGCTGTTATTATCAAGGCTGTATACAGAATTTTGAATGTTGTGAAATGATAAGTGGAGTTTTCTGCTGTGGCACACTGTATAGCACCAGGAAACTGTCTCAGAACTGGTCAGTAAATGGTGGTTTTCTGGCAAGGTTCTCATCCTTCTATCACTGTAATGAAATTTCGACTCTGTTACAGTGTACCCATTTCCACCAGATTTCATTAATCTTTCTAACTGCTGTGACCTCTCAACTCTGGACAAGGCTAGGGTCCTGAACGCTTGTCCACTTCCTGGCCGTTTACCCAGAACTGTAGCACTGTTATCTGATGGTGTAGTTCAATCATTGTAGTTAATAGAGAGATTTCTGTGTCTGTGGGGCTTGATACCACATGAGAACATAAATTCTTAATACAAAATTGATTCCCAGAATCAATCATCACCAATCAATACATTGCAGTGTGACACTGGTCCTTGGATTTAGATGTGTATCAGACTTCCCTCCTCTCTGTTTCACACTTGCCCCCACTCTCTGTAGCATAATGCATTGATATTATGTTGTAGAGAAAAGCAAACAATAGGTTGTCTTCAACTAGTGGAAACATGTTGACGTCTCTGTACAGTAAGTTGAGGTTCAGCCAGGGACAAACACACTACACAGACTCATGATGAGCGTCGGCTTGCAGCCAGCTATGTCCAGGTGACAAGCAATTTGTCTCCAGAACATTCATATTCAGCCTTGCATCATGACTGCAGTCCATGTGATAAATGCACTGTGGTCAGCTTTGTGTCTGGCAGCTTCTTACCATGAATGGAATTTATAGATTAAGTCATAGCTGTTTGTTTAAAATCAAGTTTATATATATGTGTTTTTTAATTAAAAAACAGACAAACGAAAAAGTCCAACAAGCAACACAAATGTAAAAACCCACTTCCACATTTGCAGGTGAGTTTCAACTGTCTTTCTGCAACCTTCAAGTTGGACTCATAAAAGCTGGCCAACTGTCATCCCTGTCAGCACAGTCTGAGAGGTGGACGAGACATGTCATCCCGACAAAATTTAAAATGTGTTTTGAGGCCCCCTAGCTGAGTGGCTGCCACTCTTTCTCATCGCCAGGCAGATTTAATGCCCAACACTACCCCCGAGAGCAATGGGCCCACCACAGCACATCAATGGGTGTATTTCTCTCTATCTTTCTCCATCTCGCTCTGTCTCTATAAAGGGTCCCAGGTGGGGGTATTGTGGAGCTGAACCTTGAATTCCCTCCAGAATGTTTCTATAGGTCAGGAGTTTGACCCCTCTGCTTCCTGTTGAAGGGATCTGAATAGAAATTATGTGTTAGGAATTTATTTGCCACTGCTATACAGGAACCAACATTAGGTCATACTGTAATAAACAGTGTGTGCCTCCAGTAATGGTATCGCATATTCTCAATTGTAGCTCAGTCGCACAAGTTCATAGCTTAAATAACTGTGAAATATCTATTATAATATATCTATTACTGCATTTCAGAGAAACTTACATCAAGGAATTGACAATTTATAGCAAATAGATATACAAGTAGATTTGGCTGAAAAGGCTCTTCTCTTTGAGGGAACTATGCAGTCTGAGCAGTAACATATTCTGCGGTAGGAATACTCTACCCTTAACAAACGCAAACTGTATATGAACATTACATTTGACTGAAGTAAAAAAATACTGAAAAGAGCTGCAGTGGGAGTTGGCATGAGGGTATTTGCAGAGTAGTCAGTGAGTGCCAAGTTATAAAGACCGCCATGTGCACAAGTATGATTGGATGTTACGAGTCAGCTGGTACCCAAGAAGCTGATGAATGAACTAGTGACAGTGTAGCATAAATGAAGCAGCTGATGCTAAATCGCTGAAGAAAGTGCGACTTCAATTCTCTGTATTTCTTCATTTTCTCTGATTTGTATCAGTGTAAATGTTATGTGTTTGGATTTTGGGCTGTTGGTTGTACAAAACAAGCAAGACAAAGAAAATATCACCTTTGTACTGGGGAGTGTGTGATTGTCATTCTATAGACAATATGATTGCATCATTAATCAAAAAATAATAATTGAATGATTAATCGATAATGCAAATAATGGTTAGTTGCAGCCCCTCTATATTGTGCACCTTTATTACTGAAGCTCAAAGCTGAAATCCTTGACTTTGTGTATGCTGTCATCCTCTCCAGCAGCAAGAGATTATTTAGATTGCAGCAAAGATCATGAAGTTGCTGTGACCGTGACAGTGTGGAAGCCTGTTGTTTATTTAAATCAGCCAATGCAAAACTTAGAAAATGCACCAGCTAACGAAGTGTGTTACCACTGGGCTTATACTGTTGATTTAGATACATGGGAATACAAGCGTGGTTTGAAATGCATCACTGCCAGTTTACTGGCTCTGAGTATTGGCAATTGGCAGTATTGTCAATCAGGACAGGAGCCGCCTAACAGCCGATCAACATTTTTCAACAATACTTTTTGCTCTATGAGGTTACTGGTATATCAGTCAGACATTAACATTTTCTCTCGAACCAATGTGTTTAAAGCAGACACATTTTCAATATACCCCCTGTATGTGTGAATAAGTAAAGGGTAGTAGGCTACATTTTGTTCCCCATATGAAAAGTGATCCTATTTTCTAGAAGAGAGCAAAAGAGTGTGTGTGTGGGGGGGAGAATATCATTATGGAAACACCTGACTTCAGTCTGAGTGCATTTCTCTCCTGCTGTTATTTCTGCGTAGTCATATTTTGAACTGGATATAAGGGGGTAGATTTCATATTGACTGGCTTATTATACTCATTCAATTTGCAGTGATCAAAAGTGTTACTGAAATGGAAGGATGAGCTGTAGGCTTGGGTGACTGTATGGATGCTGGGCTGGCAGCTCCAATAAAGCCTGAGGAGGCTCAAGTCTACCTGGAAGTGTCTGGGAGATGATGTGATTGTTGCTGATGATATGGGGTAATGGATGTGTATAGCTTTCAATCTACCGGCAGTCTCTCCTACTCCTCTGCCTGTAGCCGGGGATCTCATTTTGTAAACACCTCCAGAAAGTTGGTCTGAGAGACGTGGTGTCTCACTCCATCCATCTGACTAAATAGCGCTCCCACAATGCTTCAGGTATGTGTTTTTATAATGAGAGCTTCTTTTGCTGATCCCAGACCACCTTTTGGCATTTCTGCCATTGTTATTTTGGGTTTGATAATAAATAACCCCAGTGGAGTTACTTTATATTCTTAGAGCAAACAAGCCTCCAGACTGTATACAGCTGATGATCGATTGGCCAACAGTCTAGTAGTTTGCAAATGTACAGTATTCAAATGAATGAGACTGTGCAACAGCCTGAAGCTAAACTGAGGTAATGATTTATGTCTAGTGGCACATCGACTTCAGATAAGCACAGCCCATTTCTCACCTTTCCATAACATTACCTATTTTGATTCTTTTCTACTTGATGCACCAGTTTATGATGTGTTAGATGTGTTGTGTTGTGTGCCTGTTTTCACTAAAATGATCAAATTTAGAACATGAATGTTACGCTTTTTAATGATAGAGTGTAAAGGACAACTTGTCTAGGGCTGAACCCAATTATTGAAGTATTCGTCATTATCAGTAACTTGAAAATACTGATAGTTGAAATAACATTGACAGTTTCTGCAAAGTCAAATCCATAAGTTAAGCTAAATGTAACGTTAGCTTCACATGAATATCATGACGACTTGAAGTGTTGTTCACCTTAGGGTCAGATAGCAGTTCAACATGATGTTAATATTATCAAGCTTCATATTTTTACCTGGAAATCATCAGCTAAGTTGACACATGTCACCAGCAAATTTGATCAGCTTTTGCCAATAAAAATAAATTAATCTTACTAGATCTAAATATAGACATCTGTTTCTATCAGTCTGTAAAACTGTCACGTTAGCTCAGCCAAAGTGGAGACTGAGAACTCAACAGTATAATGTATGGGTTGTCTTTGCTGTCATTACAATTAGCCTACTTTTGAGAGTAATTGATGGGTAAAGTTAATTATGACCACTAACATAGTGATGTCGTATCTCTACCACACCTGTGGTTGTGCTAAACTGTGCAGGTCCGTTCAGCAGAACTACACAGCTCCTTTGATGGTGGAGACTGTGATATCTTTGCCCTGCTTCTAAGGATTACAGGCTGGTAAATTTATTCACAGGCTGTGCTGCTGGACTAGCCACGTGGCTAATGCAGCAACGTGTCAGCTCTTAAGTTAAAAAGCTTCTAAAACTTTATTTGGCATTTCTGTTTTCCCTTAATTTTTTCATTCACTTTCAAATAATGTGGTTAGTACACTGTAACCTCATTGTGCTGTACAATTCTGTTTCAGTAGTTATCAAAATAATACTGAAATACTGAATACTTTAAAGCCATTCTTTGACCTTGTCCTGTAGTCATGTTACAGTCATGGAAGGTTTATTTGTTTAGTTTAATATATTTATTATAGTCACTGCCATAACTGCAATCTGTGATACCTTAATGATGACAATGATCTGTTCTGTAAAATGTGATAGAAGCCGCCTGTATATCACTGCCATTTTATCATTATACCAGCATCTTGCAGGACTTTGTGATGAACAAATGAATAGTTACAAACTTGTCTTGCTACGTTCTATTCACATGTACTGTCGGAAAAACAGAAATTTAGTTCTGCAGACCACAGCTGAGTGTGTAATTGAGATTTTATAGTGTTTCGTGGTATGAGAGAGACACAGAGAAAGAGGAGGAGAGAGAGTTGAGAGCTAGGACTGTTGAAACCTGTTATTTAATTGAGTGTGTGATATAGAGTGTACAGTGCTGTAGTTCTGAAGAGCTGGTGACCTTCACCACTGAGACTAGTCATCAGGTGAAACTCTTGTGCCAAAATGGGGATAGGAGCACTGTCCACATCTGTCCATGTACCATTCCCCTCCGCCCCACTAATGGAGACTAGAGTAGCAATAAATTGATTTTTCTCATTACAGTTTCATAATGCACTTCAATTGCAGCACAGTTTGTACATTGTGAATGTTGTAAACAAACATTGTTCATGCTGTAATGGCTTATAGTAGGGTACGAATTATTTCTGTTAATGTCTGCATCACGTGTCTGCTGTGGTTGCCACAGGTTCCCTGAACTATAATGTCAGTTGTGCTTCGTTTTCTTGGGATATCCTGTAGGCATGGTCAAATTTTTACTTTTTCACTGACATAGCTGATGACTAGGAATGTGATGCATGTAGCTTATTCCATGCTGTGTTTTCTTGATCACTTCAAAGCGATTTAGAAAGAAAAAGCATTTAAATCACCATGCTAATATTGTGCACCTTTACAATTATGGTGTAATCAATCATACTAATCCTATTACCCCATTAGTTAGCATTATAGTCCCTGTGTGTAATGCCAGTCTCATGCTACCTGTTGAAAGACTTTTTCCAGTTTACAGCTTTTCGTATGCGTGTGCGGTATACAGGATTAAAGATATTTTGGTCTTTTGTATTTCATTTCCTGAGATACTGATGTAAAAACATGAGGGTTTTCTCTACTGTAAGTGTTGTAACTGTCAAAGCTTCATTTGAAAAATACAATGTATCTTATCATAACCCCGGCATAGTTAGAGGCTGCGCAATATGGTAAAAATATACAGTTCTCTCAGACACACTATGAGATGACTTTAAAGATCACAGTATTAAGGTTCGTGCATACCTGAGGTACTTTCACATGGGTGTTTTTACTTATTTTGGCTGATTAGATCTCTACTCAGAACTGTGTGGTACTGTACAGACTGTGTTTGATTGACAAGTTCTGTACTCTTCTTTTAGCTTTGTTGCAGCCGCGAGTACAGAAAGGGCACCTTCATAAAAATCGGCATAAACATCAAATGTGTTCAAAATAATCTCAATGAAAACAATGGCGAACAACTGGATCTGTAAGCAAACAATTAGAAACACCCACACACCAAACACCATGTACAACTATATACAACCGCCCGTTATCACATGACCGAAGTTCCATACTGAGGTCACGTGGTGACAACTGAGCAAACTCAATCCGCTGATGAAGATATGGTTGAAAGCTCTGAAAAAAGCTAGTAAGTGGACCTTGAGTTAAAATGATTCGTTAAACCAGCACTGTAACATTTTGTCTTTGTCTACACAGGAACTTGTCCAGACTGTATGCGTGTCCACCCCATATTAATATTAACCTCATATGTTACGTAACATTTTTATCCATAATTCAACAGTGTGATCCCATTAATAAGGTTTCACCATTGCCTGTTGGCTGTTCACGGGGAAAAAAAAAGTTGTTTGGTGTGAAGGGGGACAAGGGATTGATGAGTACGGAGACAAAAGAAAAGCTCAGCACATGGTAGCAGTTTGGGTGGGTCTCAGAGATGGAGGAAAGCCTCAGGCTGGAGCCACGCTGCCACCAGAATACCATATAAGCATGACACTGTTGCTTTTTTTAGCGCCTGCTTTCCAGTTTGCAATGCTCTATTAGACAAAATGTCCATCTGCCAATATATTCAGAATGCACTATGGAGGTTATTAACATGCCCTTGGCAAAAAGGGTTTAGCTCTGTGGGGCAAGCATCTCCATAAATCGCGGCAGAGGCAGTTTTATTACAGGTTGTAAATAGAAGCCCCTGCCATATTTTATGACAGCCATCACTAACTCATTCTGATTCTTATTACCTCTCTGTTCTTTGACTTGCGGGACCATTCACAGACACATTCTGTGCACAAGTTTATGTGGTATAAAGGATTGATTGTAAAGGAATTTATTCCTGATGTAATTGCACCTTCAGCTTGCACCACACTTTTGACTTCAATTGCTGTTTTCATGTACATTATAACAAGCCCAGCCTGCTTCTGAATGGTTACGTATAAAATTTACATATGGACGCCTGTACCAGCAATTTGATTGAAGAGCTGTTTATTACATCATGATATGGAGGTGCAGAACACAATACATTTTTGATTAGTTTACAAGATTAGATCATCCATATTGAGTTGGAAGGGAGCACATACATTTGCTTTTTACAAATACTGTAATTGTTGAATTCTAACTGATTTAATGGGAAATTATATACCAGTTCATTGCCTAGTGGTAGAATTTCATGACCTTTAATCAAAATCAAACTGCAGTATATTTCTTATTGGGCGGCGTTACAAGCTGTTATGATTCCCAGTTTTCACAGTGATCTGTCGTCTTACTGACCAGCCAGGCGCATACATACAGTGCAGTCATATTTGCAAATCATTTTCTACAAGCACTGCTCTTTTCTATTCTGGTTTGTTTACTTATTTGAATTGGTTGAATTGAACATTTGGTTGCCAGCAGCCATACGGGGACTAGTGCTCTATTCAAGTATGTTGCTTTGTCAGCCGTAGTCTGTAAATTTTGAGTAAAAAAATTAAAACAGAAATGCAAACAAAGAGATTGGCATGGATGTCCTATCTTTGATATATTTGCTTTGCCAATATTGGTGACTTAAAAATTCAGGGAAAAGGCGGCGTTCAGCTGGTAATAAAAGAAAGGTTCCACCACTGATTATTCGGTTGGAAGTTTCTGGGCTCTGATTCTGGTAAACTATAATTAGAACGTTAATCATTACCCAGAGATTAGCATTGCAGGAGAAATAATCATTTCACTGCTGCACAACAGTCATTTCAAGAGAGACAAACAACCAAATCTATTCCATTATAGACTTCCAAACTACACCCCTGTCCTGTGCTGGGACACACATGGGTGGAGTGAATGGGGATGGATGGTTGGATTAGGAATGCCGGGAGCGAGTAGATTATCCAGTATCTGGGCAGGCAGATGCGCAGAGGAGAAAACGACTACACAAAGAGCCAGATCTCCATCAGGGGATCAATTCATGGTGCTCGCTCTGTCACTTCCTGTGAAAAAGCAAATTTCATGGTGTGTTTTCAAGAGGCCGGTGTCGGAAAAACATCAAGAAGACATTTTCTTTCTCTCTGTCTCTGTTATTTCTACTCTCCTCCTTTTTTCTTTTCTACTCTTCAGCTCTTTCTACTCTACACTCACTTTACTCTCCATTTTTGGGTTCAGTTGTAAAACGTGCAAATGTGCTCTGTCTTCTCTCACACACATGCACAGTTACACTTAAGACACATGCATGCTGTAACCTATATTTGCTGAGTATGGTGAATGCCTATGTGTAAATTTTTTAAGAGGTTTAGCCAGCGAGAGCTGGAATGAGCGTTGCTGTTGGCTGAGTTTCTCAGCCCGGGGCCCCTTGCCTCGCTCCCCCATTTTACCCAGCAGAGCTTCATCCTTATCGCTGTCCTGCACCCCATCACTGCTGAAGCTGGGCTCCTCTCCTGCTTGACCACATTTATCCAGGGGGCTCTTGTCTGGGGGTGATAAGCTGTCAGACTTACCAGTATGGATGTAGGGGTTCCCACATACCCTCCACTTCACTCCACTCTACTCCGCTTTACTCCTTCCACAGTAGTAGTGACTGTTTCGGTGACAGTACCCTCCTCAACGATGCTTCTGTGCATTTCTTTCTATGCATCTGCCTCGACTATCACATACTGCACAGGTTCCCCTCTTGTCCCTCGTATTCCCTCTCCTCCTTCCCCCTTCTGTGTCTTAGTACTGTGTTAAAGAGGCAAAAAGTATTGTGAAGCAAAAACAACTTTGAATGGTTAGTATAATGGGCTCAAAGGGACCTTAGACAAAGACACTGAATGCTAATTCCAGCTACACTTCACCAGATTTATGTCTGTGTGAACTAATTTTACACAAGAGGCAGCAGACATCAAAATCTGTCCCTTTTATCCACTGATGACACACGCGCAGAGTTTGTTTTTGGAACATCTGTGCTGTTTTTCTGTTTCTGAACTTTGTATTCAGAACTTTTTCCACAAAATTGTTAATATATCTGCTACAGATTCATGTGTTGTTGTGTCATTTAGCTGCTTATTAAAGGGAGCTTGATGCACGCTAGCTTTTAGATTAGCCTTGGCTTGGTAATCGTAAAATAACTCTCGGCTCTTTGATGTTGTGCTTAGTGTGGTAATAAGACGTTTTACCTTTTAAGGTGTAAATGAATGCTGTGCAGTGGTTGCAACAATACGACCGACATTATAGCAACGATTGTTATTTTCAAGGTTCTTGCTCTACGCCAGTGGCTTATGACGGAGCACAGCCATGTGACACAGACTGTAACAAGCTGTCACTGTAGACCACTTACTATTTAGCACAAGCTGCACCACATGCTCCATGTATTTTCAGGTCGTCCTCCACTAACCGCTTGCATCTAAGCTATTCGGTGCTTAGCCTTGCCAGCATCGTTTATGTTTGGAGCCCAAGGTACCACGCCAGGCTCTTTATATGCAAAAAGAATAATCTCTGAGTATTACAGTTAAACACAAAAAGCTCCAGGCTACTGATGAAAAACTCCTACTTAGAGGTGTATACATGCAGCAAGATCTATTGTAGCATTAGGGTTTGAATTTACCTTGTCTGGCGCAGATTTGCTTTATAATTTTATAACTCAATTAACAGGGGACTGTCATACTTTAGAATTATGTACTTTAGCTGTGGTGTAATAGCCCAGAGAGAAGCAGACATTGCTTGTTTATCTGTCATCGGAAATGTGTATTGCTAACAGTTGCTCCTGCTGGTGTCTTAGAGAAAATACACATCTCTTTCTTCATGTGCAGAAAGCTTAATTATGGTTTCTGGTGTCGTTGCAGGTTGTAATGAAGGGAAAGCGAGATAGCGTTAAGGAATAGGAGGGGGGTTGCAGGTAGGAAACGAGTGAAGATTATGTGTGGATTCAAGATATTAATTTGCACTGTGTATAAAAAATTATGGACTTGATCATGGGTTTCCTAAGAAGCTGTAATTAGGACATTAAAGCCACGGAGTGTGTACGAGACAGCCTGTTCATACTCCCCGCTTGTGAAGTATCTGTTTTATGAACTTGGGAGCGTAACGACCTTGGAGCTTTGTCAGAGAAATGTGGCTAGTATCTTCATAAAGAGGGGGCTACGCATTCCAAAAAACAGGGTGTTATCTAGTTATCAATTAGAATATGAATGTTTTTATTTGTTAACATGTTTATATTGGCTCCGGTGGAGAAGTTGAGATTTTCCACAGTTTTTAACATAAACACATTAATTTTCTTGCAGTGGTTGCTAACAGGTTTCTGCAGCACTGCCACAGGCGCTAACTTGGAGGAGTGACTGCGAGGAGGTTGTGTTATACGACAGCTACAGTAGTTTATTTCACACATGGTTTCACACTTCAACAGTGAATTGGCAGATTAATTGATAATACTGTTGTTTGAATGGCATGATTGTGTGAGCCACAAACTTGACTTATACCACAAAATGCAACAATCAAATCACATTGTAGACTATATTTACTCAGGTACTGTATAAATAAATATTTGCACATGCTCTGATATTATCATGTTGGTTTCAAAATGTGAAAGTTTCAAATGCCTGTTCCAAATGAACACATTTCTCCACAGCGACTTTGTCTGTACTGGTGCAGGGATATTTAGTACACTTTTTCGGCCATGAGCTGTCACAGCAGAGGGGGATGGGTCAATATGCGAGAACCCTACAATTTCCCCCACCAGAGTGCTCCT
Organism: Oplegnathus fasciatus; assembly: GCA_003416845.1. NCBI lineage: Eukaryota > Metazoa > Chordata > Actinopteri > Centrarchiformes > Oplegnathidae > Oplegnathus > Oplegnathus fasciatus. The sequence continues at coordinate 2,687,083 of NTHP01000008.1, forward strand.
TTCTGATCTCCTACTCTCTTTTTCCTGCCCTCTTTCTCTTTCTCTCCTTGCTCCATTGCCCCTAGTGTAGCCTAGCCCCTTACTTTGGCAAGGGTGATGCGATCTCCATGCAGTCTTACTGATAAAAAGCATCTCTACAAATATGGACCTTGTCTTTCCTCTGCCCCCTCTGCTCACCAACTACCTGTTATTCTTACTTGCCTGTTTGTTGGTTTACACTACCAGACAGCCAGTCAGTCCAACAAGGATTCTCTCTAGAGTGCAGAAGGTGGATGGTGCTACCACCTCTCGTCTCCTCTACGATTTGAAGCTCTAAGCAAAAGCACAGAGGAATGAATTCCCTCTGAAACCCAGAGCGAGGAGGGCAGGAAATAATTCAGCAGCAGCTCCAGCAGCAGCATCGGCATCAACAGCGGTGGCAGCAGTGAGCGTGAGAGAGACGGAGAGAGAGGGAGTGTGTGCGAGTGTGTGTGTGTGTGAGCTTGAGTGAGTTCCTATGCACTGTGCCGAGCGTAGCTGAGCCGTGCCGTCGCGTGGCAAGCTGTGTGTTCCCGTTTGGTTCCCGTGCGCTCTGGTGAGGCAGAGCTTACAGAACGGAGAGATGTGGCTTCACCCGGAGCTCCAGCATCAGTGAAGACCAGCACCCAGTCGGGGCATCACAGAGCAGCATGGTAGGACTAGAGACCCACTGCTGACACCAGCGTGACTGATGATGACAGCCCACGCGTGGGTTACCACGCGCCACAGCCGCGCCGCTCTAGGAGGAAACACAGCCATGTGAAAGTGACTCGGCTGCCAGCAACTCTTGGACATGTTTTCCAGGGCAAAGTCTGGATTTCTTTCTGTGTTTGAACTTGTTTTTTTTCTCTTGGTGCTGTCTGGCTGTCCCGAACTCACCTATCAGGCAAGGACTAAAGGCAGATGGAACAAGGGGGGTAAGTGATGATGGGCAAACATGATTTACGTTTGTAATGTTTAATCATAAATTTGGGTTTGATGTTGAGCTGCACTGTATCAGTATGTATTTAAATGAATTGAAGATTTGATGGACATTTTCAGGTGATCTTGGGTGGGACAGTGTTAAAATTTTGGATGACACGTTCTCATGACAGACTGACCTTGCCTTGAAACACTTTTGGATTTAGATGTTTTGTGCCACCATATTTAGATATATGTAAAAGTCTGTATGTCTTACACATAATGTTCTTCCTCTGGTATACTTTTGTCTTTACAATCATGACTCACTGTGGCAGCTGAGGTGTGTTCAAAGGAAGTTGACCTGTTTTTTGAACATAGGAGGAAGTGATGACCACTTATGTCCGCTGAATGGTTTTGTCTAACTTTTTGGTGCTAGCCAAGGTATAGCTGTCCAACAACGAACATTTTAGCTAAGGTTTTTCATAGTTTTTGGGGTTTTTGTCACACTTTTACTATTCTGCTCCTATCTTTTAGCATTTTAAGAGTCTATTTTGAAACACCTCCACTCTCTACACACATATACTCACACACACACACACACACACACACACCCTGCCCTCCCCGTGTGGCAGAGTGTGTTGAGTGAGATCACATTTATCTGTGCACCCTGGAATGTTTGGTTGGCAGGACATGCCACCAGTGTCTCAGAACTGTGATATTTGGTTTAAAGACTTAGATCACTAGTCTTGAGGAGAGGTGTTAATAATTCATCTCAGCCCCTCCGTGGGAGCGGTCCTCTCGCCTCTCTTGTAGCATTTAATCCCCTTTGTCGGATTAAAGGAACCTCTAATCTTAGTGCTAGTGCTCAGTGAGAAGGCTGAGAGATGCTCCCTGCAGCCTATCGGCATTGTTAGCACTCGAGGCTCACGCTCAGTGGGATGTGTGTGTCTTCAAAGAGGCAGTGTCACCACCGTGATCTATTTAATGATTCCTTGCCACTTTGCTTTTGCTCTTGTTCTGCCTCACCCGTTCTCTACTTTACATTTCTTCAAATGCATCTCTTTTACACCCTTGTACCATGTCCACGCACTTCGCACCGACATGCATCATTACCACACAGAAGTTCTAACTTAATGACTTGGACCATGCTCTCAGATTGATATTACACACTCTCAATTATTGGATAATGAAAGAATTTCTCTTTTGATGTCCAGTTCTTCTGCTGCTTTAATCAGTTCTTATGTGTATAAATTGTTACAGTTTACATATGAAATAGGTCGTACCATTTCATTTCATTTTCCAGATTTTTGCTGTCAATGTGACAACAACCTATGACAGGAGTTTCATTCTGCCAAAGCTTTCAAAAACAACATGAATTTTCAGCGCATTTTTTGAATCACTTCAGTAAAATGTGCTCAAGATTGGAATTTTATGTGTGAATATGAATCAGCAATCTGTAAACCAAGGGTAAAAACAGATACAATATGAAATCCCAGCTATCACTGGCCTCTGGTGAAATGGAGGGCACTGACCTCCCTCGGTGTAATTGGGCCATCGACTCCCATTCTGTGCACAGTTGAACAAATCATTCCACAGCCATACTCTGAATTGTAACCGTCTTTAATTATAGTTTTGTGACAGGTTTTAGAAAGACTAATATTTTACACAATTAAGATAAAATCTGTGCAGGGTTGACAAATGTTTACGGATGTTCTGTCATTACCTATAGAAGATGCTGGGTGGGAATAACTATTTAACATTTCATTTGCGTGCCAGCATAGGGTCATTGGATTTCTCTCACCAGCGGTAATTTTCATTGGCTGTAAATTGCAATTCATTATCCCATTTAACATCATGTTTTTCACGCTTGTTTCATAGATAAATTATCAATATTTTCCCTACTGTTACTATTTATACAGCTAAGAACACACTGGAGGTATACATGTAAAATTCAAAGCTGTAAACCATCTTATTCACTCATTAGAAATTACATGACTGAGCTTTTTATCATACATCTACAGTATTTATTTGACCAATATACTTAAAGATAAAATCTCGACGATTTTCATTTAAATAAACGTCTGTTAAGTCACTGTCTATCGTAGAATGATGCAACACAATAGTGACTGAGCCTATGAAAGCCCTTGCAATTGCAGTATTACAACCCAGGTGTCGGCAGCGACTTTCCCGGAAAAATCACAAGTGGCGCAGAGTTAGGCTTTTAATAAGGCTTTTAACGCAACACACTCGCTCTTCAACTCACTTGTGTGTGAAGCAGCGTACTGTTTTTTCCCGGTCTCTGCTAGCATTGCGAGTAAATGGTTATTATGTCTGAACAAACAAAGAAAAGGTCGATGACTACAGACGAGGAAGCTAAAACTGAAACTGAAGTGAGGTCCAAAAACACACTTGCTCTTACCGATTATTGCCATAGGTGCCGTGAAAGGCAACAAAATGAAAATCTTCGGGATTACAACTTTAAATACCATTGCAAACATGACTGTGGACAAATTTGTGACTCAATAATTGTACGTTGTTAAAAGTTCTCAAAGTACAATGTGAGGGAGGTCATCGAGTAGTCAAATAATAAACATTACACAATAGCCAGAAATAAAAAAGAAACACAAACAGCACTGATTTTCCATAAACTTCAACCACGCATTGAAGTCATCATCCACCCAAAATCTATCTTATGAATATCAAACATGCACCACGCAGCTTGAAAGGTGGCTATGGAACGTTTATTTGCTGTCTCACGAAGAACAGCGTGTGTGGTCATCTTGAATTGATGTCAGTCACAACAGATTCCAATGGTGACAAGTTGACCTGGTGGACAAATTGTCAAAATGTCCATAGAAATTTATCAAACCACTTCTGCAATCTAAATAGAGTGATTCGTGTGTTGTGCTATTACCGTCCTCGAAGCTTCAAAGCTATAAACTTTTACAGCTACTGTACCTGTCAAGCCCACAGGGGAAGAGTGTTTGATGCTCACAAGATCTATCGCTTCCACAAGGATGTAGAAAACCAGTTTGTATAAAAAATACTGAAGGGCAATAGGGCAAAACGTTGCAACTTCACATAATAATGCATTTATATAAATATATAAGCATACATGCATCTATAGAATGAAGGTATTTAATGAAAACAAAAGATTATGTAACTTTGCTTTTGAGATTGCAAAATAGAAGATTTTCAGTGCTTTGCAGAAGTTGAGGTCCATTATGGAATGAAAGAAGTAGCAATAATATTCCAATGTGTTAATGTACTTTTAAACACAGTTAACGTCTAGACATACAGCACACACATAGACTTACAAACTGTCACTAACATTAGGAAGGTTCAATAAGATACAGAAAAGAATGACACCATAAAGTGAAAATGACCACTTGCGTGCCACACTGTCACACCATGGGACAATCTAAGACCAAACAAACGGAAAGGAAATACAATTTTGTAAGATTGTATGGATACTATAGTTCCTTGTATATTTATGATTCTGTGTGACCAAACTGTGTTTCACTTTGACTTTCAGCCATCTTTGCACAGCCTGATGTATGCTGACTGTGGGTAGTCAGTGGATTAACACCAGGTGTACCAGCTGTGGTATGGTGAATGTTGCAATAGAACATTATTTATTGTCATCCCATCTCTAGAGAGTGGAGCACTAGTTCTGAAGGTCTTGTGATCCAGAAACAACCTCCTTACTTCCTATGCATGATGTCTGACATCGCCCAGAATCCAGCAAATTACTGTTCCTTTATATTCTCATACCACCCTGCAGAGAGGGGCTGTATAACTAATATCACACAGGCGCCCAGATCAGGGGCAGCAGAGATTGAAGTGAGTCTGGCAATAGGGGGGAATCCAATTGGATGTATTACGATCCCACCAAACTACAATAAATGGTAATGTGAAGACAGTACCAGGTGGAGAGAAGCCTGGCTGTGTTCGCATAGAGCTCCGAAGATAAACGATATGTGGACCAGCCCAGGTTTAAAAACAGGGTCATTTTTCGTAATGTTCTCAACAACTGATTTACTAAACAGAGGCCTGCTGAGGCAGTCAGTGAAAGAGTAATGGTAAAAAGAAGTGACAAACACCTATTACAGAAATACCACTCACACTCCTCTATTTCCCACAGCTGTGTGTATCTGACCGTCAGGGGTGGGAGTGAGAGAGTATCAGATTTATAGACCAGGAGACGAGAGCAGGGATTAATATTACCACTTCCAACTCACACAGGAATGGTGTACTATACTACAGATCAACAGCCTAAATTGCTTACTTCATCACTGTGTTTGCACATATTCCATAACTGCTATCAGTAAGTGCTATTCAGGGCTGCTCAGATCACGAGAAAGAATAAAGCAACCATCTACAGTGGACTGAAAATGTTCCTTGACAACATCAACTTTATTGAGGTTGCCTCCATTCTGATTGAATTTGCAACTCTTATTGTAAACGATTTAAATAATTAAAATCGCTATTTAATGACCTACTCATTATTTAGATAGTGGCCATCCTAATTTTAAGAGACTTATATTGTTAAAGGCCAATTCCTTTAATTTGAACTAACCAAAGTAACTGCTGAGACAAGGCAAGAAACACGAGTCAGATGACCACACAGTTTTTAAACAAACCCGCAGGTTAGCCAAGTTTATTTGGAAGAGAAAACAAAGGTGAGCGGTAAAATTGTTACCCAAACCATCTGTTGTAAATATCCATCACAGTTTACAGAACAACTTTCTGGTTTACTTTTGACCTACTTTTTTTGCCGTACTTGTTCGTGCACACTGTTTTCCTGTGCAATGACAGGTTATTGCAGCGCGCTCATTTTTACCTTCTAATAAAATGGTAGATACTGTGGCTAAACTGTTGTCTTGTTGCCTGCTGGTGTTTGTTGCTCAGTCTGACTTGTTTAGCGATGTTGCAGCATTTTGAGCTACTTAGAATGAGATCCAAGTTTAAATAAACTGTAATTATTCTTTAATAATTACTCTGTCATGTTCTTACTGTAACTGATCAGTGCTGTAGCAGCTTCTTCTTAGATTAACTGTTTATTTATTTTGGCTGCTAGAGCAAAGATTTTGATGTAGTGTTTGTTTTACATGTCAGAGTGAATATTACCATAAGTGACTTAAGACCTTTTCTTTATTTTCTGTTGGCTGGTAGAAAAAAAAGATGCTTACAGCATGTCATATCGTTATTCTGGGAACTTTAGTATCACAATGTGGTTTTCATATTTTTCTTAAGACATAAGTTCATTGTTTTATGAACCAGTCTTCTCGTTATGTAGAATGACTATTAATGGATATTATCTCCAACCCCCCAACGTGCCACTCATGCCCTGGCCCTAGCAGGAAGGCAGAACTGGCTGCGGGGATAGAAATATTACACAAACTAATGGGGAAAAATTAGGCAACAGCCTGACAGAAAAATTAAATTACTGTCATTACTTTCAATTAATATGTTTTGACTTGTGTCTTGGGGCAGGGAACACAGTGATGGCTGTCGTAAAGCCAACAGGGGAAAATCACTCAGTATCTGTTCCTGTGACGTTTTGCTGACATAATGTGACTCAGTTTGGTTTCACTGGTGAGAACTCTGAGAACAGTTTTCAGCATCCCATGTATGCTAATGTAAAAATGTAGGCTGAATTCTTAGTTCTGCCAAACACTTGATGTTATAAACAAAATGTTTACAAGTCAGTCAGCAAGTACATCTATAATGAAGCAGACTTTGCTCCCTCATAATTACTCAATCATGATGAAAAAGGCTAGAAAGGCAGAAAATATGCCTGCTGTTCCTCGTTCAATCCAATTAGATCATTAAGCTTTGGGCCACTGGAAGTTGAGAAGAATCAGTTTCTCAAATGTACTTGCCTTAAATTTGTACACCCACGTCTTGTTAGAAATAAATGTAATGTGTACAAGCTGTAAAGTGTGGGCGAGATTACAGATACAGTGGTAACAGGATTGAGTCAACATTAGGTAAATGCCGTTGCTATCCAATTTAGTGCGGCAGAAGGCTCTTATCAAATCAGATCCAATGCTAAGAAAATAATTATTGTGTGACTGTGTTATAGTATCGCTCTGTCTTACTATAAGGTAGTGTAAAATCATAATATGCAACATACATCTATGTAAAATAGACACACAACACACGAGAATTCTGAAAACATAATTACCATAACATTAACATATCATTAATTTATTTGAAAAAAAGTGTTTTCTTCTTCCAAACAACATATATTTCTAGCACTCGTAAAATGTTTACTTGTGGTGCTAAAATGTAACTGTTATGCAGTCCAAGATGTGTTGAAATTAGGCAACAGTTTAGTTTTGGTGTTGTTTTGTAACTCGTCTAGTCATAATAGTGGACTGGAGCTAAAGACCTTTTTTCACAGCAGACATTTTGGCTTGTCATAGTAAGAAAAACATTAATAATATTAATATTAACTATGGCTCAATAAGTCACCACAGTGTGACAGTATGCTGTGATATGTCAAAATTGAAAACACCTATTCGTTTGGTCTTAGGCCTGTGATCTGCAGTATGTTTGTATGTGTTGTTTGGCTTTCTGATTCTGTTAAATAATGTTAATAATTCTGTTGAATAATTTCACAGCAAGTTATTGCGTAACCACGTATATTGAGTAAATGGCATTTGTCTTAGATCTCTTGATATCGTTTTCAAGTTCAGTTCAGCAGAGTGACCCATCTTCAGTTTGTACAACAATGTTGAAGCATGCATGTTGGCAATGCAAGGTCTCCTGATTTCAAATAAGCTGCAGTTTTGCTCTGTTTTCTTTTTCCACCCATGGAGGGGAGACAGATAAGAGAGAAAAGATCACTCTTATAGACGCTACATGTTGGTTTGTAATTGATTTTACTGATTACGGTTAAACTGTAAAGCCTGAACCTATTTAACCTCCATGATCTTCACCAGTTTCAAGATAAAGCTGTCTGAAAGCCAGACAGCCTAAAATAACTTAATGTAAAGATAACTGTCATAAGGATCATTAGACAAACTCTTCCATCTAAGGACATTTGGTGAGTCACAGAACGTAAAATCATTTCACAATTCAGTTTCTCCAATTCTTCAAATGTCTGTAAATTACTCCTAGTGAAACATGGTCTATAAAATATGTGGTTTTTTTATTACTGGTAATAATATTTGTGTCATTTGTTACACACTCAATATGCTAATGTGACGTGGTAATTGCCAGTTATAATAATAATAATAATAATAATAATAATAATAATAATAATTCTACACTATTATCAGGTTAAATAATCTTGATATTATACAGTTCGACATACAAATGATCTTTTAACAACTTGCCTCCTAATCTTTTAAATGAAGGATTTATCATAAGGTAAAAAAAAGTTGCATATTAGATTAATGTGAAGAAACATTACTTATTGTGGGCAATTATAGACTGAGGCAGTGAAATAACTGATTCAGTAAATTGGTAAAGTGCCATCACTGGGTATTGCACATCCTCCTCCTCACCACCCCAACCCCCAACCCACTTGCCATACAGCGCAGCTTAATTGCCACATTCCAGTCACACGTCCTCTAATGAAGCTGATTTCTAATTGCAGTGGAAATTACACTTTACAATAACAGTGTTTTATGGTTGAATTTCAGACAGTAAATATGACAACTTAGCGTGATGGATAGAAGTGGTGTGTTTTACTGCCGAGGACCCTTTCACCCTGTCATTCCCTGACTTGGCTACAACCAAGTTGCAGAGTATCTGCTTGATCACATGTGAAGATGGTCCATGTGTAATAGTGTATGCATGGGTGCTTTACTGCGCTCCATATCTTTCCCTCTTGCTTCTCTCTCTCATTCGCTCACTGGAGATGATGATGATGATGATGGTCATGCTGATTATCATGATGACCGTCATGGAGTTGTGCTGTTTAAATTTTTGATTTGAGTGTTTGTAATGCAGCAAAAGGACGGAGGTAGTCTGCAGACGAGAGTGTGTAAAGCCTCTTCTTTAACTTGCCATCAGAAATCTTTATTTCCTTGGAAATGTCAGCAGCTAAGGATAGAGTAACGCCACAGAGTCCCTGCCCAATTGAATTTTTCTACTGTTGCCAGGAAGATGACGCTGTCATGGTCAGAAACAGAAATCCTTCACAAAGCATGTCAGTAGACAGAACTATATCTCAGTAAGCTTTTTCTTTTTTACCTTATCTGTGACTCTCTGCCTCACTCTAACTCACTTTCTTTCCATATACCTCCTTACCTCTCTTTGCTCTCTGCAATAAAACTTTAAAGAGATAAGAAGCTTTTTTCTATTTCAGGGTCACCATTAGCCTGAATAATGCATTGACAAGAGAAGAGCAGTTTGAGTTCTATGGAGGATAGAAGCACAGCCTTCAATTAAATTATACATCATTATCACAGCTGGCAAGCCTGGTGCGACGGTACCCTCTCCATCCTCCTCTAAATGTTCCATGTTACTGTCTTGTCCAATATTGTGTGTCAAGCAACAGTCTCTTCCTGTGCCAGCACAGAGCTGGGATTCAGATAAGGCCGCCTGTGCTGGAGGTGCACATTAAAAAACAGGAACAGTCTAATGCAGGGACATAACTGAAAGGAACATACTGTGTTATTCTGACTTCCTGTCATTAACAGAGATTGCCCCTGTCTTTAATAGACAATGGCCTCTAGTATGTTACCGTTTAACTGACAGTCAATAATTCAGTCAATAAAAACCCCAGCTCTTTGCTTCACTCAGATGGTAACATAATCTCCCGTTTGTATTTTGTTATGAATGTTCTGCTGACGGTGTTCAACTTTGACTCGTGAACAAATCTCTTTCTTTCTTAAGTGGACCTTGAGTTAAGAATTATTTGACACTCAAACTTTCAATTGGTATACACAATACACTGTAAACTGCAATATGTCATAAGTCTATACAGATCAAGGAGTCCTTGTAATATTATAGAGGGTACACACATGATGTCACCACTTATGGGAATTTGCCGTACTCACTCCTCTTTAAGTGCAAACTTGAACAGTGAAGATCTGCCATCAGTACCGTTTGTTGACTTGTGTGACGTAGGCATAAATTGCATTTGAACTTGGATTTTGTTCATGCTGGGGTTGTCTAAATCTTGACCAAACCTTCCAGCTATAACAGATCCACACTGATATCTTTACTCTATTGATTTTATACGAAACACTACACAACAAGTATAGAGCTATTTAGTTGTCAAACATACATGTGTTCACTGCAGCTGTATTTTTAAGAAGAAACAAAAATGTTTATTTAAAAAAAAATCGCTCTCCATCAGCAAATACACAAAAAGACTAGGATAGGGACCAGGAGCAAAAACTGTGATCCCCCAAGCATACACTGTGATGTAAAAGTCAGAAATGCTCCACTATGGTTCTTTAGAGTAGCTGTAGTCAGACGTGGGTCCATGGAAAGTAAAGGAGGCTACATTTTGCCTCTTGCCCGTGCAGTAGAAAGTATGTCCAACCAGATGCTGAATGTCATTTTGGACCCCAGGAGATGCAGCTAGAAGCTCTGGCTTTGTGGGAATGTCAGTGAAGTATTTATATGAAGCAAGGGATTTTCACTGCCAGATTAAGGTGTTTGCAAAGGCCCTCTTTACATTTTGCATTAGCATGCGTCTTCTCCAGATCCTCTCTCTTGCCTCACAAAGATGTCACCGAAATGGCAGATGCTTTTCAGTTATTTTTAAAAATGTGTCTTTTGGCTGGGTTCTAGTGCCATTTATTAAACTGAAGTTGTAACTCCTTTAACTTAACATAACGTAATTGTGTGTGGTCTATGTTTGTTGGAAACATCATTGGAAGGAGGTCAGGGTCGATAGTCAGACAGACAATGTACATGACGTTGACACTAGAGACCTGTGTCACATGTGTTGTTAGGTTTAGGACACTAAAACATTTGGTTAAAGTAAAGAATAAGGGAAGGATGGAACAAGGGTGGATGACAACTGATTAAGGACATTTCTTAAAATGTGCATCTCTAGTTAGAAGCACTTTTTGAAACAGATGATATATTTTTTAGAAACTGTAGCTTTGAAGAAGGCAGTTGTTTGTAGCTGTCAGTGATAATATGCTGTTAAAATAAGAACAAGCTCCTCATTAGCTGTGCATTCATGGTGATTTTTGTGGTTAAGCTCTATCATACTGCTGTTGTAAAGATAATTTGTCAGATGTTGGCCATAGTTCATTGGCATCTGTTTGGCATTGGCAAATTTGTTTTCAGACTTTGTTTTGGGTTAAACTCACCAGGTCAACTGCCAAGTTAGGCATGCACAGTTCAGGGGTACAAAAGCATAGACTCCTGGACCAAATCTTAAATAAAATATATTTGTAGCAACTTAAAGGTCCTAAATACGACATTCATTCAGAACATTAATATAGCAGCAAACAACTAATTGCTATGTAAAGATATAGTGGAGTAATGGCATCCTGATCAGAGAATGAAGTCACACTCCCTCTGTGTGTGTTGTTATCCGAGCTTCTCTGTTCTTTGTTTTGAAGCCGGGACGGCCGTGTGTGCATTTTAGTGCATGTGAGTCTGTATTGCGTTTATAAAGAGACGAAGAGAGCGACTTCCCACACATAGTAAAAACGAGACAGGAGAGCGCAGTTCGAAGCGTTGAGCTGAAGGCATTCACAACCATCAAACTAGCTGGCGTTACCAGGATAGCTGGCAGGCTAATAGCTCCTAGCAAGTAACAGTAGGCACTGCTGTGTCTGAGTGTTTGTGTTCAAACTCAGCACTCACCAGAGACTCCAATACTTTCTGTTATATTCCTCTAGTCTTTTTCCCCTCTCCTCTGCACATTTCCCCACCAGTCAGCAGTCAATATGGACGAAGAAAGACTAATTACATTATAACACCCCCAAACTCTGAGCTCTCCTCCCGCCGGTAAACGTCTCAGGACCACAGCAGAATCCGGTGCGACTTCGGGTGTTTATTCCTTCAGACGCTCCAGCTCTGCCCTTAGTTCTCTCCTCCAAAGCTCCCCGGCGCTCAGCAGCTGTCTGTCGGCGAGCAGCGGCTCTGTAAAGCCCCATGATACATTAAATGTTTTCGCTCAAGTTGAATATTATTATTATTTATTTATAGACTATTTATAGACAGTTTTGGAGAGTTTTATTTTGTTTCTGTCGAGTTTGAGTGAAGTCCATTTGAGCCCGTTTGTTTTTGTCTGGGATGCTGTGCTCTAGTGCGACAACTACTGGTTCTGAATGTCGTATTTAGGACCTTTAACTTTGCAGTAGGAATTCAAACATTTAGAATAACTTTATTGCCTTGCTTTTTTGCTTTTGAAATAGTAATCAGTAATCGTACTGATGACTAATTATATTGTCATCCCTTTGCTCATTTCAAAGTAAAAGGATTTTTTCCACCCAGATAATGATGAGGAAATTAATGAATGAATGATTCAGGTTAAATCTGATAATCAGAGAGGCTGTCTGTCATTCATTACATTTCAAGAATATGTAAACAGCTATTTTACTTATTTCAGGAGAAAGGGGGTAGTTTCTGTTATAAGGAGGTCTTGTACTTTTTCTGTCAAAGCAAAGAAAGGTGTGCCATCACAACAATGTACACTCTAATGCAGTTCAACCTAAAGCAGCGCCAATGTCTGTTTTTGTGAAGAAGATATTGCAGAAAACTGTCAAGATATATCTGCTTTTCTACTTGGAGAAGAACTGAAAGCTGGAGTTGAGAAGGACATTCTCAAGTGTGTTATTACCTGCCCTATATTAGTGCTGCATTATTAACATTGTCCTTAGCCCCCTAGTTAATTAACCCCAAAGACCTTAATTTACCGACGAATAATGCATAACAATGGATTAACTTCCTGTTCTCATTACTAAGATTGATTGATTAAAATCACAGCTGCGTTATCGGTCATGTTTAAATATGACCATATTATCAGCGAGTTGCCATTATTGAGTTACCACCAGCAGTGAACTCCAGCAGACACATGAAGCAGTTTTGAAACTATGGACATGAAAGTAGGGCTGTCGCGGTGAAGGAATTTCCCCTGCGGTAATTAAGGGTGGCACAACAGCGCGGTATGCGGTATTAGCACATGGTTCTGTATCTTTTAATACCCTCCTCCACCCCCAATATAAAACGTGTGTTTTCTGTTTAAAAAGTACAAACTTAGGAAGATAGCAAGTAACGTACTCACCCATATTTTACTTGAGTTACGTCTCCAGTCTGATCTCGAATGATCAGCTGATAGGTATGTGCTTTGTTTACATGACATAACAGATATATACATACAATATACATATTTAATTGATTCAGTGTGGACACGGTGTCAGTGTGGGTTTGTAGTTGTGAAGGACTCATGGGTGTGTGCTTTGTGCTACTTGGTTAGCTTGCTAAACGAGAGTCAGTGTCGCTGAGCAGCACCGCTCACTCGTTCTTCAGCTCAGGGGGTGTGTACTCATGAACGACTCGCTTTGCATATTGCCTCGGCTCTCCCTTTTCATACGGTTGAAAGCCGAAATGTTCCCAAAACTGGCAAAGTTACTTTTGGTTTTGCAACCAGAGCAGCTGCCATTGTTTCTGTCTCAAAAAAAAGACAGAATATGACGTGATGTGACGTGAACATGGCGGTTGTGGCGGTTGTTTGCAATCCCCTGCGGTTGGCTTGTCAGTAGCACGGTATTGCACTATGGCGGTTATCGCGACAGCCCTACATGAAAGCCTCCCAGTTGTGAGTTGTTGTTGTTGTTTCAAGTCACACTGATGTAGTTCTAGCTTTGTTGATACATTTGATGAGCAGAATTTAATGCATTATAGCACTCAAAACACTTGTGAAACTGTAATCTTGGGTCTTACAGTAAAAGTAGAATAAGGAAAAGTTTGTGTGTCTTGAGGTCAATATTCAGGCTTAACATTGTTTGTTTGGATAGATATTATCCCTAAAATAAATTATTTAATTCAGTTTATGTTGTGGGATTAAGTATTATAGTATATAGTTAAAAATCATCCAAAGACTATCGTTCTTGCATTTGACAGGACCAATATGTGATGGATAATTACACATTTATTTCAAATGATATCTCATATTGTAGACTATTTACTAAGCTACTAAAGCATTTATGCAAAGTTTGCTTCCACGATACTGTACGTTTACAGTTTCTGCTCTGGCAAAGCTGATTGAAATTGGGCGAAAAATCTTAAAAGAAGCTACAATTGTGACATACATCAGCTAGAAAAAACACATTGTACAACTTCTCTACAAATACAGATAGAGCTGGGAGAAAGGCAAGAGTGGTTTCCGTGGTCAGACTATATAGAGATGACAGATGTGGGTTTTTCAAACTCCTGAAAACTAGCTTTTACACTAAGGCAGCTAGGATTATTGTTTGTTTGTTTTTTCACTATTTTGAAATGGCACTACTGGAGATGGATTGTGCACTTCCTGCCTTTCGATTGGAGCTCCACTGATACTGCAAACTTGCAAACATCTGAATCAGACCCCACAGTTATGTCAACTTACAGTGTTTGCTTGCATTTCCCCAACACAAATATGAAAAAAGCTCTCAAAATACTCAGCAGAATATGTTTTGGAATATTATGTGTTGTCAATATGAGAATAATGTGAAACAAGTGTAAAGGCTAATGGCAGGTTGGGTGAAAGAAAGCCCTTCATTATTTTCATCACAGTAAGAAATCCAACTGTTTGGGCTCATACTAAGCTGTTACGCCATGTAAATTTCAATTATAAAAACAAGTGATTGTATAATAAACACCTGCGTGTGAGTGTGATTATGATATTTTTTGTGAGTGCTGTGCTCCTGTGACTGGCAGTGTTGCTTTGCAGGTTGTTCTTGTAAAGTCATATTTAGTGCAGCATTATGCCTCTGTGCACTTTTCTGTTGCTGGATTAGAGTGTTTATTGTCCAATTTATCATGTTCAGTTTGCCTTCCCTGAAAAAATATCTCCCCATCTCTGAATATGTAATGGTTCTGCTTTGCAAGACGAATATTAACCAATGGTCTCTGTAATCTTCCAGCTGATGCCCTGCAAAGTTTCGAGAGCACGATTTCCTGCAGAGACCAAAATAACTTGTAGAATATTAACCTAGAGGCAATGAGCGTAAAACAAAGTAATTCTCAGGATATTGCTTTACCTGCCAAGGATCATTTTCTGCTTAAGCCTGTAAGATGTATGAAATGAGAAAATGTTGAATCACTGTGAACTTCAATCTATGGTTTCTTCTGTGTCATAACGGTTCCAGCAGAGGTTTCTCACCTTTGCTTTCCGTCATAATGGGTGGCTATGATGCAATGGCAGCATGAAGTGATATAATACCATGGATGCTTTGAAAGATGAGATGGAAGTCTGCACACTGAGGCTGGATTAAGCGTTTAATGACTGGTAAAATTGTGGCATTTCGTCCAAGGTGACCCCTGTGGAGAGATGATCATGCCAAAGCTAGATGAAAAGTGAAGGTAATCCTTTCTTCCTCATTTCCAGATAGCTGTCACCAGCACAGGCTTTGTCACCAAGGCCCAAGGCATGTAATTACACTTTTATTGGCTTTAGGGAGACTGCATCATTCATTTAAAGAATAATCTCACTTGTGAGCACTAGCCACAGTACAGATAGATCATACCTGCATGAAAGCCTCTCGTTCTGACTCGCTACGGTTTAATGGACTTTTATGAATCTAGGTTTGATGCATTGTTAATAGTGTGTAGGGTGTTAATACCTGAGTGTTATCCAGAAGTCATGCCTCTCTCCTCTTCAGTTGGGCGTTTTGTGAGTTGAAGAGCAAGGCCATATGAGTGTGACAGCAGCAGCATGCAAGTGTCTGGGTCTACTGCCAACCAGCCTTGACACCATTAGCTCTGGTGACACATTAAGGTTCTGTTTGCCTTGTAATTTGTTTTGTCTGTCAATTTGATGGATGTCTTGTTTGCCGGCACTTCCTCACACATTGGAAAATGGTGGCTCGAGGACATTGTTAAACGAACTTCAAAAAGGGGAGCAGAAGGCATTTGTTTTCTCCAAACAGGTTTTTTGTGTTAATGGGTGTGTGCAACATTGTCTTGACTATGTGCCACGCCAGACACTGGATAATTAAAGGTGAAAAGCTAATTTGAGGAGAAAGGCAGGGCAAGTCCAGTGGATTGAGTGAGCTAGAAATAGAGATCCCAGTGACATTCTTTGGAGTATATTTCTTCGTTTATATCAGTGTGGAAATTTTAACTTTGTGGCTGGCCAGTGCATGACCCTCTTTCTGTGCAGAAAAATGGTTTGTGCTGAAGTGTAAAGACTGTTAAACGACCATAATGCCAATTTCATCTGCTCTTTCTTCCTGTAAATGAATGCTGGTATCCCAGTACATTAATTCTACCACCACTAATTCCATTGCAAATTCTTTGTTCACACTATTGACCTCACCTCTGTGATTGAGCAGCACCGCAATATCCATATAACTGCAGTTTAGCACACATGAGAAAGTGTAGAGGTCTGACAAAGAATTACTTCACCTGTTTCTGCACAGATGACAGGTCGGGCAACCGACAGCACAGGACTGTTGAAAATTCCCTTGCCTGACCACTCGCCTCCAGCTGTGCAGCGTGGGAAGCCATCAGATCCCTCTGCCCGGACCACTCAGCTGAGGAAACGTTACTGCTACACCACCAGCTCAGCTTAATGAACCACCTCACCATTACCTACATCTAAAGCCCTGGAAGGTGTGAGAATCGAATAGCACAGTCACACACCTTACTTGGTGCTCCAGCTTAAGCCCTTTTCAGACATGGCATATGTAACATTGCTGGCTACATCTGTTAAAATAATGGCTTTTGGTCATTTACATTGGTGACTTTTATGTAAATGTTTCTTACAGCTTTATTCGGACGTGACGGGAGAGTGATATTTGGCATTTTGGAGCACAAGAGTGACTGGTGTCACTGCTTCAGAACAGCGGTAGTTGAAATGTAATGATATCAAGAAAGACGAGTGTTGTCACTTCTTTCAAAGGCTGCATCAATGATAGATTTTAAGACCTATTTTTTATTGAATATTGAATTAATGACCGTTGTGAGGACAAAAGAAACTAGCTACCGCTTCTCTCAGTGAATCCCTTAATTAATTTCATCATTTATTAGATATTTATAATAACCAACAGTGACTGTTGAATTCCTATATGCTCAAAGCATTTTGATGGGTATAATAATCAGTAAATAGAGAGGAAGTGCTGATCTGATTATTGTTGTGTTTATACAAGGGTTTTGTTTTGTTTCTTAACCTCTTCTGCTCCGCACCTTAAGGGGAAAGGACTGATCTGACACAAGACAACATCAGATTTATTACAGTACTTTAAATAATGCGGAACACAATGTGCATTTCATTCTCTCTGTGTGTGTTTCACCTTTACTGCATTCAGTTCAGACTTGTTTAGACTTGAGATTGCCATCATGGCTTTTATAGCACGTAAAAGCGACTTGGAAACTTATTCAGACATGAGATGGACATGTAAAATTGGCATCACATTACAAAAGGAGGTGCATGTCTAAAAGGGGCTTTAGTGTGTGTGCCATGTCTCCATTGGTGCAAGCAAACCTGGTAAATATGAGGAAATAAAGACATTGTTAAAAATGATGGATTTCTTATTTGAGATTTTAGCCCATTTTGCTCCAAAGTGCGGAAAATGCCGATGAGAATGCAGTCAGGTGGCCATCTCCACTGCATACTATTATTAGAAGGAGCAAGGGAACAGTGTGTGGTGGGATATCAGGTGCCACTGTACTGTTTTGTTCTGTCAGCTCCAGCTGACAATGTGAGAGAGCAGAGACCACGGCAGCAAGCTTACTCAGTCTCAAAACTTGACTGAAGTAAGTAAGTCCTGTGTGTCATTGCTCTTGACTCTTTTCCCCCGGTGGTTTCATTTGTTACAACAGACCTTGAAATTTGAGAGACTGTGAAGAGCAGTGTAAGACTGTAACAGACATATCACAGTCTCAAAGCCATGGCTTCCTCTCCATTTTTTTCACATGTGGAGAAGATAATATGTTACAGCTGAATCTTTTCACCACCCTAATCCATGGAGCAGGGGATGAAATCTTATTTAGGGATCAGCACCAGTGCATCACTACCATGATAGCAACAACATGCAACTCTGCAAGCTCTTTTTAAGAGCATTAGAGCCTAGGAATGAATCAGTCAGCAAAAATACCTCTTGGCTTAATTTTTTATTTTTTTTTCAATTAGAACAGAAACAGCCAAGACGCTGCAGTCCTAGAGTATGTTACTAAAATGGTCATGTCTCAATCTCTCTATTCACTCACAATATCAACCACACCAGCCATTAAATATTTCTATACATTAAACGCCTACTTGAATTGCCATAGGAAAATATTTGAGACAGAGAGCCTTGGATTATTCAAATACAAAAGCTTGGTGAATGAGCTTTGCCTTTGTATGTGTTTGTTTCTTTTTCTGTCCTTTTGAATCTGAAGCCAAGCTTGTCTCAGTAGGATATGCAAATTTAGAAGAAGAATGGCTGTCTGGCTCCCTGAGAGGCTCTTATCCTTTACTGTAGCTTCAATGCTGAATAGAGCTAGAAGATTTTAACGTGCTATAAGGTGCTGTTTTGACAAACTCTTACATTTGTGCGATGGAATAAATGTTTGTTCGCTGTCTGAGGAACATAACTGGACCCTTTGGTAGAGATTAAAGTGTTTGTGTTTCTCTGTTCGGTTGTTGATGGTCTGAATAACTTTGTCTTGTCTATAAATAGCCATTTGTTATCCAGCACTCTGTCAACACTCTTATTGTCATCTTATTTTAGGTTCTGACAAGCTAGTCTGAGTTTGAGTAACACCTGCTCATACAAAAGAAAGGAGGGCACCTCACTTCACATCGTGCAGAATCATTGGAGGCTGAACTTGCTGCTCTGCTACACTTGCATAGCAAATAAGGGTCTCCAAGGAGCCATGAAAAGCTGGTGGAAAGTGTCACTGCTTATAAACGGGAGCTCAGGAGAGGTGTTATACTGCAAAGAGCCGAGAAGTAAAACTGCAGAGCTGCAATTTGACAAGCAGGTTCAATCTCTGTGTTCTCAAGTAACACAAGTAGCTGCTGACTGTGATTGTTCACCACACATAGTGTTCACCACAAAAGCTCTAATGGTCTCACTTTTGTTACTAATAAATGCTTGAAATGTTTCCACTTCCACTTAGTTGGACAGCTTCAGAGATGCAGTTATTCAGTTTGTAGATACCATCAAAATCTTTTTGTAGTCAACATGCGTTTGTTATTAAGAAGACACCATTAGCATATTGGAGCACTGTTCCAATTAATGAAGATAATTTCATCCATGCCCACACATGCCCCAAATCTGTGCTCTGTGGCAGTAACAGTAACAGCTGAGAGGATAGACTTTGACTCAAACAGATGAATGAGCAGATGTGAGTTGACAGTTTGCGACCACAGGTGAATCTAATGATGGGGTTATTATGGAAAAGTAACCTACTTACACCCTAGAATCATAATAGTGGTTAATTTCTAACGATTTGATGCTTTTTTCTAATATGTTTATAATCTACTAGCCAAAATATTCTATTGTAATTTTTTTTTCTGTTGGCCTCTATGTATCCATTTTGACTATATTATAATGATATATAATATGAATGTTAATCTTAAAATTGACTACTTTTATCAAGGTAAGAATGGACCTATTATTTACAGTAAAAAAACAATTGATGAATATCTTAGCCTTTCACTTTTAGTTTTTAAGCTTTACACATGCTGGTTATCAAGCAGATGCAGGAGCACAATGCTATATTCATCATACTAGCACTATAACTGTGCGTCTACTGTGGCTTAAACTAACTACAGATTTCCAAACAGATGGTAACAGAGTGGCTTATTGTGGCCCAAATGTTATCTATCCACTTAGCTGTACTGTACGGTGGCTAGATTGGAGAAGGTGTGGTGCTACTGTAAATAGGCCATCATGATCACATATGAATATTTTATTGTATGTGCTGTAATGGGTTACTTCAGTGAGCCTCGAGGGAAGAGCATTTTTTAAACTGGACTTCCTGGTACACAGCAACCATAGCTACTCTCTAGGTTTACCCCTTGTAAATAATCCTGTATTATCTCCACCCCATGGTTATATAACTGTGGATAATGGCTACTAACAACTAAAATGTGTGTGCCATTCATTTTATTGTCTCTTGTTTTTTTATTCTTTTATTCTTATCAATCTTTAAAAACACTTGTCTTTGTAAACACTTTCAAAAATGAGTCAGACTACTTTCTGTCAGCTTTGCTGAGTAAATTAGTCTGTGGTTGAATGCATCTTCAGCACATTTTATAGACTATCCCTTTTTTAATGGATTTACAGTTGCATAATAGCATAAACCCATGAAGTATGCTATTGATGTTGGGCACAGATCCATTTGTTTGCTGTTGAACATGTTAGGCAAATGCTATTTGTTTGCATGTGTACTTGTTTGGTCATTTTGTGGTGCCAAAGGATCCTGCTTGTGCAGGGGTGGGTGGAGCAGCAGTGTTGGTACTGGATCAGGAAATTATGCTTCTGCCTGCAAGGGTTGGCACCTCTGGTCACCAAAAGGATAAAAAATAGTTGACCACACCCATGTGCTCTTGCATCCCGATTCTGTGGTTTTTTGCGCCTAGTTTCAGGTAATTAGAGGTCTGAGTGAGTGAGTACCTCTTTATCACCGCATACGCCTTTTTTGAGCACAAAGACATAAAAGTCCTTAAGTGGCACAAAAGCAGTGTAATCGGAACACCTGAAAAGTTCAAACGCTTCTCATCTTCAAAACTGGTGACAGTACATTAAATGTCAGTGCGTTTTGCATGTATATCTTTCTCAAGGAAATAACATACTGAACTGTCTGAATAGGATATTTTGGAGAGGAGAAAAAAAGATCACCTTTTGTTGCAAATTCACATTTCTCTCACAATACTTTTGTTGGCTTAAGCCCCCGACTCAGTAAAACCAGACAAGAGGCAATGGGGGCGGTTTTATTCTCAACCTCGTCCCATTGGGATGACGTGCTGTCTTTGTTATCTTATACCCAACATCAAACTCCTGATCCCAATCATAGCCTTTTTTTATCTGTCCATGCTCTGAGAGCACACTACTCCCCCACGTCACCCCAACTGCTCTAACACTGCTCCTCAGATTAGAGAACTCGCCAGCTCTCAGCTTTATCTACCACTGTTCCCAACCAAACAAAATTGGCTCCAGAGGGGAGTGGGAAGGAGAATCACTAGGAGATGAGACAGGCTGGCTTTATCTTAATCAGCTGCAGACATTAAAAAGTTGCACAGAATTAGTTTTTTCTCGCTCCTCTCTGACTAGGGTCATTAGGGTTAACGCTGTAAAGAAGGGATGGGATGTAGGAGAGATTTGTCTCAGTGTGTTCTGACTTGAAGTACAAGGCTTCAAGGACAGTTGTGAATTGAATACACCTGGTAAAACATGGTGGGATAAGCATGAAAAGAATCAATATGATGCTTAACAGCAACTTCTGTTTTGGTTCAGATGTCAAGGGGCTCCCAAGGAATGCTTACACTTTTGTTTCGTTATTATCAAATGTCAGTTTCATAACTTGGAAAGTTTGCTTTACTCATATCCTCTCTGCAGATTGTGTGGGTGAACAAAGCTTTGTTCGTAGATGTGTCAACATCTTTTAACATTCCTGCCTGTGCAGAACTCAGACATATTCCTATTATTTTCTTGGCATCCAACTAATGCAGTACATAAACACACTCTCTATCCACCGTGACCAATGGCAGAACAGATACAGTTTGTAGAAAAGCTTGGGGCACGTTGAGCTTGCTGGAGATGTGGATAATGTGGATATAATCAGCTGTGATAGAACTAATGGTGTACACCTCTGTTTGACCTAGCTTCCAATGCATTTGTTAACTTTGGGATCTTCCATATGCATGTTCTTTTTTACCCCATTAACACCTGGTATTAACATATAATCTGTATCTGGATATCTTGTCTGGATAAGGAAAAACGCGTGTTAATGTAGATAGAAATGCACTCAGGATGCATTGCAATCAGAATGCGATCGAATTGGCCAGACCACATCTGTACAGTTTGACCACGTTCTCAAGATAGAATAATCTGCCCAATGAGTTGTTTAAATTTGATGGCGACTGTCTAAGGACCATGGAGGAAATGTGTTGCTTAATAGTAGTGGGTAGTTTCACTACCCTTGACCTGGGACCACCAAATCCACCAGCTCTGTCTACCTAATATGCATATCGAGATCTGATCACAATGCAGGCAGAATTTCGATAACGAGAAAACTTATTAATACCAAGTCCCATGTAAAGACCCATGATCTGATTACGTTATCGAGATAAAGCACCCTGACACAGACCACATTTTAATACCAGGTGGAAATAGAGTCTATGTTCAGCATACATGTTTTGTAGTTGGTCACTTAAAATAGTTGTTGGTTAGTAAATGGAGGTGCGCCTTAACAGTGCATTAAAAAAAGACATATTTTGGATTATAGGCTGTTTAAATAATATTTCTCATTCTTATCAGTTCTCACATAATAGATTGTCCTGCTTTCAATCCAACAATTGCTCACAATTTAACTGTGATGAAAAAGTCAGTGCAGTAAAGTGCAGATGTCCCTGCGGCCAAGATCCAAAAAGATGGACTTCAAACGTGACAGTGAAGGGCAGGGGTTATAGACAGTACCAAGTCCCTCATCAAAATTTTGATTGAAACCATAAGACAGTGACAGATTCACAGTGACCTTGACCCGAGCTGACATGACTGGGGTGAGCCAGTCAAAATGCCTCACCCATGACGAGCTCTCAGCTCCATCGAAGAGTTGACCTAACTGGCATGTTTCTCTTTCACTCCTTGTCATTAGCTGAGACACAGCCTTACTGCATCTCCTCTACTCATCCTCTATAACTCAATTCTCTGTAACCCTTCACATCAAACCTCCCATTTGGCCTAATTTTCCCATGAGCTGCATGTATTAATCAAGCCCAAGGCCTGATTGACAGGAGTTATCACCAGTGGATCAGTTCAGCGCTGCCTATCTGGGCCTTTCCGTCTGACTAGGAGACTATCAGAGCTTCTGCTATCTCTTGCGCCTGCAGCCAGTGTCTACCATGAGGAAGGGCTGCTACATTTGTGGCTCTCTCTTATCTCTTCCATTTTTAAACATCCCACAATCAAAGAGCCTGTAGCATTTCCTGGCTAATTGCCAGAGGATAATAAATTGCAAAATCCCCCAACACCCCCATCCTCTCCCTTCACCTCCATCTCTGGTGCTTACAGTTACTCATTGGCAGCAGGTAGCTAATAATCCGCTTCATTGCCACCGCTCTTATTCGCCTGACTGTAAGCATATCCAGTATTTAGTTACATGTTGAGTGACCCACTTAAATGGAAACTGTACCTGAATCCGTGAAACACATCAAACAAATGGAAAATGATCCTAAGCATCATTAGGCTACACTGGCACTCTATCTGCCAAGATGGAAATTTGGAGCACTGAGGCTGAGCTGGAGTTTTCATTTAAAGATATTGGTCTCTCTCATTGCCCCAATTTACAGGATTACTATCTTTTCATTATGAGCCGGTTATGTTAAACCAGATTTACTGTATTTAAACAGATGGCATACGAGGGTGTCAATTTTGCATGACAGGATTAGGCTCATCTCGCCATTTGGGTGTCTTTTAAAAAGCAGCAGAATATTAAACACGAGCGCATTAGGCAAGATGCTTTCATGCAGTCTTGCTGAGTGTAAAACTGAGGGGTGATAATTACTAGGGATACACCCTTGGTCCTAATAATGTAAGGCTTAATTATTCTTTGAGAAAGAAATGTTGCCTTTGGGCGACTGATGATCTCAACTTCAGCATTTAATCTAAGCCTTATCTAGATTCCTATAGTCTTTAATGGCTGTAATTCAGCATTTGTAAGCTTTCTGATATTAAACAACATTGGCCCATTGAGACTTATCTGTGTCAGGATGTTCTCTCTGATTATCACTTTAACAGGAGCAATCTTCATTTTGATGCAAGTGTGACAGTTTGTTATTAACTGTATTAACTCATTTTCTAACCCTCCATACACAGAACCCTCTAATACACACACATAAACACGAGCACGCAGCACTCATTCTGTCTATCTCTTTTTGAAATAACATTTTCTCCAGGGGAGGCAAAACATTTATCAAATGTTTTGGCATGTGAAGTGAAGGGTTTTTCATGTTTTCCATACAACAATATGCCTCAGATTATGTTGGTGTTTGAATTATACACTTTTGAGGTCTTCAAGATTGGCACCAAAATGTGGATTATTTTGAGCATCATCGCTGTTTGACTCATGATCAAAGCTGTTGTGAAACATCTGATGAATACATACATATAAACTGGTTACAGCTGGCAACAAGCCTTTGTATTTGTAATTAGAAAGTACTTTATTTGGCTACCCTCAAACAGCTTTATTGTTGGAAGAACAAACTTTATTTGACATGACATTACTAATTACAAAAGAAAGTTGTATTCAACATTTGTCTTTTGGATTTTTTGTCTTTTATGAACCTATATTACCAATATATGAGCCGTAATCTTTTTAAGTTATATGTCATTTTACGTGACCAACAGAGCAATAAAGACAAGCAGACAAAATCTTGCAAAGAAAACATATGCATATTATTGAAATTATTATTATTATCACATTTGGATTTTGGAAACGGTATGTTTATATTTAATCTGAAATGCAAAAATGTGTTTTTGCAGAATAGTTTTAAGGGTTTGGGACATGAGATCCAGGTCTTTATTATTGTAGTTGAAGTGACAGTATTAGAATGTGAACAGCTCTGCAGTACAAATATTTATTTTTTAAGTAAGGTCATTGCTGTACAGTTACGGAGCAGCGAAGAAGAGTTGTCAGTCTCATTGTTTATTTTTGGTTCAGTCAGTGTTTGTGATTATGAATAAATCCTGGGTTTTTCATAGGTTGACTGAGCATGAAAGAAACGTCCTGTCTCACACTCGCACAGTCACACCTACACACACATCTGGGGCTGCCTGGTACAACCACAGTCGTACCACTGGTCATTGAGCAGCTCTACTGTAGCTGTTAGGAATAAAAAGTATGGTGCCATTTCAGTGCAGTTACAGCACAGAAATAAATAGCCCCACTTTTAATAAAAGGCAGTGACAACTAGAAGAATTTAGCTTTGATTTAAAAGAACAGACGTCAGATCTTAAGGACGTTTGCTCCAGATATAGTGGTGCACTGAAACTAAAAGCTGCTTCACCAAGCTTTGTTTTAAGTCTCAGAAGAGTATCCAGGCCAGCTCCAGATGACTTGAAAGGTTTGTAATACAGAAGCAGAGCAGAGATGTACAGTATTTTGGCCCTGAAACATTAAGCACTTCAGTAAGTCATTAAGTAAAGTAGCAGTAGTAAGTAATAAAGTTAGCAATTAAGTAAGTAAAAGTAATATGTTAAAATCAATTCTTAGATGCAAGTACTAAGTGCAGTTGTAGAATGAGTTAAAACTGTCCGACCAATTCTTTTGGAGAGACCTGTGAAGATTATTATTATTATTATTATTATTATTATTATTGTTATTATTTTGCTACATGTTGATGGCATAACTCTGAAAAACAAACTTGTCTTGTTTACTGTATGGCTGTGAAAAACTGAATATTAAAAAAATACCAGCCGGATAGTCTCAGAGCAGTAACAGTAAGGATAACATAACAATATTTTAGAGCAAAACTTAATCTTTGTTTCAGTCGTGTGTCCTCTGGAGTAAGTACTATGCTGCACCTGTCATTAGGGGATCCCCGTTGTAACCCCCTAGTCATCCTTCTCACCATTCCTCTGTCCCAGCCCCCCCTCCCTTTTTCCTCTGGGTACTAATTAATGTGTGGAGGAGGCTGAGAAGTTAACCAGCAGCCACATCATAGCAACATCCCTGTGTCTCCATGGCTCCTCCCAGGACGGAAGATGCTACTTTTAATACCACCTGAACACAGACACACATACAGACACTGATATTAACTCATGGATCTTGTCCTTGTTGTCCCAACTCTCTTTCTTACTCACTTTGTTTTTTATCACTCACACATACTGACACACACATATATACAATATATACTGTTCATATTAGAATTTACCAAATGCTAAGGTAAACCATGTGCCTTCATCAGGGAGTAGTAGAAACCGCTCTGACTCTCTTCCTGACAAACTTGATACTTCAGTGTTCACATGCTATCTCCGGTCTAAATCGGTTCCTGTTCGACTAGAATAGGAACCAGCGTTACTTGGGGTGCCAAAAGATAAAATTGAAACCCATTTCGCAAAAGAATCACTTCAGTCAAATACCACATATTTCATATATCCATATACTTCATATTGATACGTATTTCTGCAGTAGCCATTTTTGTATTAACAAGCATATTTCAGAAGAATATTGTTGTAGAGCACAACTGCTCCTTATAGTGTGAAAATGAGTTTGCTTGGAGGGGGCAGTGGCTTGAGTCAGGATGTAGGCCGGAGCACCCGCTCACATTCATTAGCCTAGGTGCTAATGCTGAGTGGTGAGTATTTCAGAAAAGTGTTTCAGCTTATTTAGCACCAAAGGTTGAACTGACTACAAACACAACTGAAGCTGGTTTCTTTAGTATCTGTAATAAAGCAGAAACTTGATAAACCAAAATATATGTTAATCTGTTTATATATTTAATCCACCTTTAGCTGAGTTTAAGAACTCTGCTTCATTTACTTGACTTGATACATTTAATTGTGGATATACTGTCCTTCCCTGCTGACAGTACTTGTTTTACGTTTACATATAGAAAAATAGTTACTTTAACAAAGGTGATGAGGCACAATCCCACTGATTAATAAAGCACATAACAGCAATGGACAGAAAGAATATGTTCATAATTAACAGCCTTTGCCAGCCTCAGGGTATACCAGCATATGTTTTATTGACTGACCTGTGTTGTGACCTCAGGAAACCACATAATATACATTCTAAATGCAAACATAACCCCCATAATAGAGTAAGTAAACATGCTTTAGACTCACCTGACGTAGAGGCTTAATTTTATACAAGCACAATGACCTGACTTCTGATATTGATAGTATATTATTTATATTGCATTTAATCATTATTATAGTCAATTTAATCATCTTTATTAGCAAAACTTAAATGTCCTAAAGTGTGTATAGTTTGTGCATGCAAGTGTTTGTGTGAATGCATGTCACTGCATGCATAAGTGCTCATGAATGTACAATATATGTTTGAATGTTCAGGCAAGCTGTGATTTTTCTCACATATTTGAGGTCACGGGGCTAACTATTATGGATAGCAGACATAACAACATTTAATCACTCTTAATAAGAATTATGAATAATTTGTTTAGACTTTGGCG
The DNA here is from genome assembly GCA_003416845.1 of Oplegnathus fasciatus. Classification (NCBI taxonomy): domain Eukaryota; kingdom Metazoa; phylum Chordata; class Actinopteri; order Centrarchiformes; family Oplegnathidae; genus Oplegnathus; species Oplegnathus fasciatus. The sequence continues at coordinate 2,714,477 of NTHP01000008.1, forward strand.
GCTTCAGGAAATATGATATAGAACATACAGAATGCAGCCACTTATAAAGGAAGTTGTTTGCTAATGTTTGTTTATAGCAATTGCTGGATGCATTATTGAAGTTTTACCATGCTGCATGTAATAAATCCTCTTGACTCCTATTATTCATTGCATAATGGCTTCCATTCATCATTGAAAACATGAGGTAAATTAGTTGCTGGAACCTGGTGTTTGGCTCCAAGGCTTTTCTGAAAAAATCGTTCAAAGCCTTTGTCCGTTAGTTAATATCTGTAAGAAAAGACAAACTTAAGTTACGTAATGTAGCCTTTTTTAGAGACACTTTAATAATAAGATGTCTCCATGTAGTGACATATTGTGCACTATTGAATGGGAGATAGTTGTCAGACCTCACACACTTACACATTACTCATGAGATAATCCTCACATTTTCTTCTCATGAGTGCTGCACTTTTTAGATCATCACATTGCTCAGATGAAATATGTCTGTCTCCTCCCATTATATTCAACCCTTCCCCCAAAATGATAATTAAACGAGGAATGCATCAGAAAGCCTAGAATTAAAGTACTTAATTATGCATCCTTCACACATTAATCTTTCATGATTTGGGAATCAACATTCTTAATTATTCAAAATTGCAAAATGTATGAAAAGTTAAATGTAGGAAAGGCAGAACAGATGAATGCAGGAATAAGCAAAACAAAATGCACATGGCGGTGGTGAAGTAAAGGTTTAACACCACATAGTGTGCAGCAAGGGTTCTCTCTCTCAACTCCTCTCATCATTCAGTCAAAAATGTGCATCAGACTGGGTTTAATTACCTGATTAAAAAAAAAGTTACTACAGGGCAGAGGAACTGAATGGCAAGTGGGGCAGAAGAGATCTTTGACCTGGAACAGCAGTCCTGCTGGGAACTTAGATCAGTGGGGACGGACGGAGGGTCTAATTTGGCAATCGTGTTGGATCAAAGTGAAACTCAAGTTACAGTAAGCTCATAAAGTGTAGAATATGTTAAGATATCCATGGTGTTTTTCTGATTTGAGCTATCCAGTTTCTTTGCATGGAACGAAAGTAACCTTTATGCAGAGTTTGGAATTCTTCTCTGTATTTTGACATGAAATCGTTTATCTCACATTAGTGGGAATGAAAATGAATTCATTTAATCCATTTTAAATGGTTGCAAAAGATGAAAGGCCACATTTTAATCCATCCATATTTCAACAAAGACAACAACCCCTTTTATGTTTGTTACAAGGTCACGTTAATGCTGTGTATGCTCTTTCTGTCTGTTTGTGTATATATACATCGTGTTTGTTTGTTTGGCTAACGGCAGTATGAAACAAGCTGTGAATGCATTTCCACTCCGCTGTGTTGTGCATGTAAATAAGTTTCCAGTTTATGTATTCTGAAGGTCCATCTGAAGGTAAGGAAACAGTGACCTGCACCTCTGAAGTCTTCTGTATTCTGACAGTGACTCTGTAAACCGCTACCATAGGAAAGAGTTGTTACTCTGGCTGGAGGTCACCCAGGCAGGTCTGTTGGGATGGCACAAGGGCTCCCAGCATGTTTTCCGGCCACTGCTGCTTGCACCGCCGGCCACCATAACAAAGACAGTGGCCTGAGCCAGCACTTGGCCTCTCTCTCTGGCCCTTGAAGGCAATCACAAACACATGTGCACCCGTGTACGTGTGCATACACACATAACTGTGCATGAGAGTTGACCAAGGTTCCCCATGAGGGTCTTGGCCTGTCATCTGACAAAGCCTAACAATAGCAGTGAGCAGATGCCTCGGTTCCAGGGCCAAGCAGATGGATGGGCCAAGTGGCTTTGGATAAGAATCACCCTCCTAACCCATAAAGGCAGCTTGGGGTTCTGGCTGTCAGGGTGCTATGTTTTTAGATAAATTAGCACAGCGAGTGGAAAAACAGTGGGCTTTGCAAAAGTGTAGGAACAGCTTGCAGGAAGGCAGGCATAAAAGAGAGGCTTGCTTAGGGCCCAGAATCCCACCAAGTCTAATCCCTCACCCATTGCTTGGAAGGCCAGAAGGGAGGGCCTGTATCTCTCCATGAGGGACTGAAATATTAAAGCAGTTATAAACCATCAGGCTGGTCTGTACCATGGCTGACAGGCTGACTGGGAATGGCCACTAGATTTAGGGTGCCATGGGCAGTGTGGCAATAAAAAGACACATTACAGGGCGGTGCGTCAGTACTTGATTAAAAACAACCGTAGCAGCCTCTACCTCCTACTTGTCTAACTTCCATCTAAATTTTGGCAACTCTTCCAAGCTACCTTTTTTTTCCCCCGTTTGTGTCCTATTTCTACATTTGCTTTTTGATGTTTGCTTTGTTTCACCACATCTTCCAAGACTTGGCAACCATAAAAACCTGTGATATTATGAGACCAGTAAAAGAGAGCCTTCCCCTTCAAAGAGCCTCAGTGTGCTGCTGATGCTTCATTGTCGGGCCTGTGATGAGGCCTGTGTTAGCAGGGTGCTTTAATTTGAGGAAGAGGAGGTGCTGGCTGTCTGACCCTTTGCTTGTCAGGCAGCCCTCACAGCATACACAGTATTGAAACTCTGGCAGTCAAACAGGGAGGGGCAGGCGGCGTAATGGCCCTGAGTGGAGTGGGAGAGGGTGCTTAGCCAGGGTAATTTAGGACCAGGACATACGGATGGGATTGGGGGCAGAGAAGAGACTCTGCAGGGCAGCAGTGATTAGACAGAAGGGCTCTCTTGAGTGCAGCGATGGAACTTGGCCACCATGACAGAAGAGGGGGGAGAAGAGGGAGAAGATGGAGGACCCACCTCGTGACATCATCAAAAGGGGTGAAAATGATAAGGGTGCTGACCATAGAGTTTGGGGATTCGATAATCAAAGGGCTCATGTGAAGTCCTTATGACACCGCTGATCATGCTGTTTGTTAAAGAGCAAGTAGGACACCAGGTTGCTAGGCTCAGTGAAAATGTCCCTGCGGTCAGCAATGTACAATAATGGTTTTCCCAGAGGATAAGGATACGGGAAGGTAAACAATCACCAGCCAAGTACTGTAATGCTACACTGCAGCATCAGGCTCTGATCACACACCACCACAAGAATTAAGAAATAGCACAAATCATCATGCAGTGGAGCTGCAGGGTAGTTAAATAAAACACCCTGAGGTTCAAGAGGTCATTGTTGATAAGATGGGGAAACAATGAATGCGTGGGAACTTACTACAGGCGATTTGACGGCAGGATGTTGCAGACCTATCAAACCAAGCAATGAATACACAGTGCCTGTAGTCGTTGAGCCCCCTGGCTCTTATTTATCTGAAGGTAAAACATAAATGGAAAACCGCAAATGGCACTCAGCACCTGCATGCTGCCCATGTCTGTTTGGACATTAAGTGTAATGAAAGCCACACGTCTCCTGTCTGTACGGGTTGGAAATGATGCAGCTCAAATGAACCTGCCTCTCAGTTAAATGTTTTCACACTTCACACTCCATTATGGTGGTGCTGATGTGAGCGGCTCCAGGTGAGCAGCGGGGATGAAGGCTGTCAGTGGTGGAGAGGGGCTGCGGTCCTTAGAGTGGGAGTGGGAGAAAGGAATGGGAATGGAGCCACAGCTCATTGGGAACATCAGCCTGCTACGGGGAGGACAGGGAACATGACTCATTAGGTATGGGCCTCTGCACTTTCTATACTGAGCTGCATGTTAATGTACGGAAGACATGTCTGAACTGGGACTCCAGTCCTTGACGATCACAATGCTAGAGAAAAAAAAGCCACAATGGCTTTTCTGTGTAGCATCACATAACCTTCAACAAGCTTGCAGTTTCCATATAGTCAACAATAGGTTCGCCAAATAACATCAACGGTTCGATATACTTTTGTCTGAAATTTACTGGAAACATTTACAGGAAAGAGCACATGACTGACTTGAATAGTTAATGAGAAAAAAGTCTTGGATCATATACATTATGACCATTCAAGATCAAGTGAGCCCTGATGGAGATTGAAGGAGAGTGAAAACCTTTATCATACTAATGAGGGATATTAGCCATACTTTCCAGGCTTCAACGACGTTGAAAATTTTACACTTGACATTAATTGCCTTTCTCAAGTACTGAAAATCTTTTTTTTAACCTCAAGAGTGTCATTTTATGAGGCTGAGTTAAATATCGAGGGGGTTGGTAATGAATGTGGACAGGAGTCAGCCAAAAGTTTTCTATTTGCAAGGTTGAGATGTCAATAAAAAGCTCTTGTGGTGGCACACACACACCCACACCTTTCCTCTGTGTCATATGGGTATGCAGACAAGGCGACATCAATTCAGTCACATTAAGTGGGGTAAACAGCCCTGTAAACGATTACTCCACGTCAAATACATAGGGATGAACTGTGTTTAAATACCACGAAACAAATGGGGGCTTGTTTGCTCTTGAATTTTCTTTCTTTTCTTGCCGAAGACTAATTAGATGCTCGAGGATACATCTGATTAAACAACACGCCACTCTCACAATTAAATGTCATGTGCAATTACGATGAGAGGAGTGAGTGATCCTCATACCACGTAACCCATTTGCATGTATCTTTCCATCGTCCTACCAGCTCTCCTTTTCTATCTTGGTTTTCATCTTGGCCTTTGTAAAGGGAGAGATTGTGAAACCTGTCTGATTATTGATCAGAACAAGATGCCCTTTGAGAATTTAGGACATTTATATACAGCACATAACATTTACAACAATACAATGTGGCATAAAATCCAATAAAATCTACTATTTTCACCTTGTGTGAGAACTCAAGACACGAAGATTGAGAGGTAACCATTGTTTAATTTTAATGGATAAGGCAGGCGATATTTTTCAAAAGACCAAAACCAACAGTGAGTTTGTCTATTTCTCAGTACTTTCCGACTTTCCAAGCCTGTCTGTGGCTAAATAATGAAAAAAAAAGGCTAATTAGTTTCCTAAAACACCTGGGCACTGTAGTTTTTAGTAAACATTACTCAAACAGGAGTACTAATGCATTTGTTGGGGACAGTTTTCAGCTGCAGGGTTAGTGCACTAGAGAGTATTTATGGCAGCAGGACAGTGTAGGTGGGATTGACCCAAAATAAACTACAGTGCCCATACTTATTATAATAAAGGAAAATGTCACCCAGTCCACATCTGTTGCTCATTTATGTGTTCTTAATAGTTTTGGTTGAATGGAGGTCTATGGGGCAGAAAATAAGCTACATCAGGCTGTGTATGCACAGGCAGTACTTGTTAGTGGGATCTATTCATTGTTGGTTGTGGTCTTTTCATAGGATTTGTTGACAATAAAAATGGAATATCACCAGACTTTTCCATTAATGCCTCCATTAAGAAGTTTTACTTTAGATAGCATACTTTATGTTTCTGATGGTCCTATATTGCAAACAGAGGTGTCCCAGTTTTAAGCAGATTTATGTGAGATTTACAGTCCCCAACTGAGGTAGAAAACATTCCCTCTGGGCAAAAACTCCCACTCACTCACACCAAAATGAACAACAACAACAACTAAAAGCGAGGTCCCTTTGCAAGTTGCCTCGAGCCTTGCGAGCTTTCCGCTACATCGTTGTTGTGTTTTGCTTGTTGCTCACCTGCAGTGATTTATGTGTGTATCCGGCTGGGTTTTTGCTATCACATTTAACTCTATTCTTAGGGCATTTCAGCTGTAACAGTCTCTTCTTGCAGCACGGGCTGGGAGTTAGACTCAAGCCTCAATGCCCCAACCACCTGGCCTGCACCTGAGTCTGCTGCATTACGGGTTATTTCAAACGTATCATATCATTTGGTCCTCATCCAGACTACTTTTGAAGAGGCAGTTGCTATGGAAGTGTTTTTATTTTGACTCACATGAGGTGACCGTTTCCTTTATCACAGTCTCGCCTGCAACAGTTAATCTCAAGAGGGCTCCTTTAGATTCTCCCCCGTCCTGCTGCACCGCTGTGATCACTCACCTGTTCTCTGTTTCACACAAAACTTGCGTGGGCCGTGCAGAGTGTTCATCCCCAGTGCTGCCATATCACTGGGAGAGGGTGTTTTCCCCAGAGTAATCCTGATTTACTCCTCCGTAGAGCCTGCACACTGCTGCCTCGATAGCTGTGGAGTTGTAGCATACAGCTACATCCACCCTACTCGTCCTCTCTCTTGCACATTACCCCACCCATCTTACATGCTCTTCATCTGTTTCCAGAGGTGAGATTTGGAATCGGGTGGGAGTGTGTCCAATGGCATTAACCCACAGTGGAGCCTGAATCACAGATTAGAGCAGAGGAGGGACTGTGCAGAGTGGGGCTGGGTGGGAGGTGATACAGTGGTGAGATGGGGCTTCGGGCGCCAGGGGAGGGTGGACAGCTCTCATCAGGGCCAGCAGGGATAGAGGAATAATACAGAGATGTGGGGCTTGAAATCCAAAAAGGGATAGGCTTAAATCTTCTGCTATTGAGATGGAGCTTTGGGGCTAATAAAGGATTCCCTTGAAGGAAGAGTGAGAGCTCGGCAGCCTCCAGAGTTTTTAGTGTCCCTGCTGGTGCCAGAGCAGACCAATTTATCATCTGTGTTCTGAAGGCTGCCACATTCATGGAGGAGGCAAATTCGCCTTCATGTCAGTGTAGTTTAGTCAAAACTTTTACCGACTTGTCAGTGTGTTCTCAAATTTGTCTCCTTAAACCAGCTTAGAGTGTCCTATTGAGATGTATTGAAGCACCTAACTTCAAGAGCTCATAAAATGACTATTATTTGTCAGTGTTTTGAAGATAGATTTTCCTCTCCTCTCCTCTCCACATTAATAGCAGCTTCATTAAAGCCTGTCTTTCTTCTTGTTGGTATAGATCTATCTAATGTGACATTACTGTGATACTTAGATTTCAAATATTCCATTAGGCTACTAGAAGTGTCATTACCATGTGATGATCTGATCATCTTTTTAGTCCAAAGAAGGTGTAACACACATACAGACGGGTGACAAATTAAAGGAAAAACCAGCACGAAGTGTCTTAGTAAGGTGTTGGGCCACCACGTGTCACCAGAACAGCTTCAGTGCGCCTTGGCATTGAAGAACTCCATTCTTCCAAAAGATAGTCCCTCATTTGGTGTTTTGATGATGGTGGTGGAGAGCGCTGTCTAACACGTCGGTCCAAAATCTCCTATAGGTGGGTTGAGATCTTGTGACTGCGAAGGCCATAGCATGTGATTCACATCATTTCCATACTCATCAAACCATTCAGTGACCCCTTGTGCCCTATAGATGGTGCATTGTCATCCTGGAAGAGACCACTCCCATCAGGACAGAAATGTTTCATCATAGGATAAAGGTGATCACTCAGAACAACTGTGTATTGATTTGCAGTGACCCTTCCCTCTAAGGGGACAAGTTGACCCAAAACATGCCAGCAAAATGCTTCTCACCTATATGGAAGCATCTGCATTTGTTACATTTTCCTCCTCATTTATTCAGGTTTTTCATTTAATATTCCCCCCGTCTGTTTAACATAAATAATGTATACATGTATAAAAAAATGCATTAAAAAATGTGTTTTGTTTTTGCTTTGTTTTGCTGAAACTTTTCCGTGTAGTCAGTTTCATTTAAACTCAGTGGCTTTAAACACCACAAGAATGTGTAAAATATGACAAGAAACAAAAACCATAATGCTTATTTGTGGGGATCTCCTGTAGACAGAAATCAATAATCAGTTTACAGTATATTATTATTTTCTGTCATGTCATAGATCCACCATTGCAGGTATTGGCAAAAACGACTCATACCTTGACATCCTCTGCTTCTTACAGCGTTAATGTCAGTCAGTAAGAAAAAAATACCTCACAGACATTATTTACATTTGGGTGAACTTTCAAAATGGTAAATACATCAATCTTGTATGTTCTGCTCTTTCTGTGTGTGTGTGTGTGTGTGTGAGTGTGTGTGTGTGCATGCATGTGTGTGTGCTTATGTGCGTATGGGTGAATGAGTCCATCAGTCTTCTTTGCAGCCATTAATAAGAGTCAGGTTCATAAATTACAGGACTGGGAGGGGCTGGTTTTTGCACGCCAGTGGTACCCTCATTTCACCAGCCGATTAAATGCACTGTTTGTTTGTACCTGTCCACAAGTTACCCCACTGCATTCTGACGATCATCAGGAGATCTGTCAATAAGGACGCACTTGAACAGTGTAAGTAAGATAAGTGGGTGGAAAGCAATTCAAAATGTTTTATTTTTTGGAAGCAGGTGAGGAGAGGGTCAATGCTGAGTAACTGGAAAGTGTGGCGCTGTGAATATTAGGATGAAGTGCGTGGGCAAGAATGTTGTTTGTAATAATTTCCTTGAATATGTACTTGGGGGGTGTAGAGCTGGTCGTTGATGAATAGCCAGAATTGCTTTTGTAAAAGAGGCATTCACTGATGGATCATTGATGGATCTAATGTGAACCTTCCGCCTATTTTCTTCTCCTGCAAATGCAACCCCAGATGTTTGGTTGCCATTAGGGCTGCAGCTAACAACTATTAACGTAAATGATTCATGTGTTGATTATTTATTTCTCTTCATCAATTATTTTTTACATTATAAAATGTCTGAAATGTCTGAAAATGCTCATCAAAATTTCAGAGAACCAAATTTCAGCTTTGCACGTACCCAAGAACAAATTGCTTATTTTTTGGCCAACAGTCCAAAAAAGAAAATATATGAAATGTACAATAATATTAAACAGAAATAAATAACAAATGTGTTATTAGCAAGTGTTCTTTGCTTGATTAATCACTGTTTGTGCTAAATTAATTATAAGAACTGTTGGCAATTAATTTTGTCGAAGTAGCTGATGAAGTGACTAATCATTACAGCACCAGTTTCCATTGTTTTGTTTGAACTAGTGCTGTTTTTCTTTGCTTTATATGATTGTAAATTGAATACTTTTTGGATTTGAGCTGCTGGTCAGATGTCACCTTGGGCTCTGGGAAATTGTGATGGGCATTTCTCATAATTTTCTGATATTTTATAGGCAAAACAAATAATTGATTGATCTGAAATTAATCAAAAATAACAGATTAATCGTTAAAGAGAACAATCACAAGTTGCAGCCATAGTTTGAATCTGGCCTTCCTCACACCACCTGGCATCAGTTTAGGCAACAGTAACTCCATAAGGAGCCTAACCTGTCTCCTAACAAGTACTGAAATTAGGACAACTAGCCTGCACCAGCCAGTTATTTACACTGCACCGAGCCAAGTAGTCATTATTATTCAAATGCATTCAATTGCAAAAGTGGGGGGAGAGTGGTCTTATGAAGATGAGGAATTGCAGATAATTAGCAGGAAGGCATTTTGTTTGAACCCAGCCACTTCGACTTGGGATGCGCTACGAAGGTTGGGTGATAAACAAGCAATGGAAAAGCACAAGGGGAAAGAGAAAAAAGACAACAAGCTCTTTCATCTAAACCCACACAGAGATAAGTCTAAGGAATAATCAACTGTTGTGTTGCGGGTAGACAGCTGTGGAATTAGCCATCTCCAATCTGATTGTCCCCAGCACTTTAATCCCTAATGCAGATAAATATGGCTCTGAAGTCGTTGGGAGAGAGTGGCTGCAGCAGCCCTGGGTCTGGCCATCTAACAGCTTCTGTCTAAATGGCTTTGACTGTCGATGAAACGAGGCTGTGGCAGCGGCACTGATGTGATGTTAGCTCGCTCCCTCTGTTTGTCTGTCTGCCTGCTTGTTGTTCGCTATAGGTATCATTGTTTCCATTCCATTTCACAGCAATCGGCCTTGGTGAGGGAAAAGTGCTTTTCTATCCTTGAGCTGTGTCTTTGTCATATCAAGGCCTCTAGCTTGAGCTGCAGATTCTTTATAAGCCTCAAAATGTGTGTGTGTGCGTGTGCGTGTGTGTCTGTGACCCTGTGTGTTTGTGTTTATACTTTGTCTACGGTACGTGCCTATAGTTATTGCAGTTTAACTTCATGGTGCATGTTTTTTTAATAAGTGCAAGTGTGTACGCACGAGTGTGTGAGTGGAAATGTGTTTGTGAGCTCTGAATATATTGAGAATGCTGATGGATCTATTTTAGGCTGAAAGAGTCTTTGTCAAAAGGAATTGCATTAGTATGACAACAGACATTCAAGGCTTGTTGAAAGCGCAGTTACTAGAATAAAGAATCTTTTATCAAATCCAAGCTAGCACTTTTTACAAACTGTATGCAAACACCTTTCTTGTGCTCTTTTATTTTTCAAAACTGACAAAACATATTTCGTGTGGCTATTTGAATTGCCTGTTTTCTTTGGGTACATTTTTTGATGGATGCGTGTTCAGGTGCCTTCTGATAGTGCCTGGTTTTGATTTAGTGAGCGTGTCCTCAATATAGCAACAATTTAAGCAAACACATTTATGCAACTGTACAACTCTGACAATGTTTACGGCTGATTCCTTTTCAGTTTTAATTGCATCCTGATAACCGGGGTAGAATGATGCTGGAAGTAATTAATCACACACCCCTTTTGTGAGTACATTTATAACACACAAGTAGCCTCGCGCAAACACACACAGGCGCGCGCACACAGGGCTGTGGCAAGGTGATCAATCAACCTGCGACAATGTTCCAAACACACCATCATTCCCTCCATGGCTGCCTTTATCAACAGGCTAATTTGTCTCCTTCTGCACCTCAAACATTATGAGTCCTCACGCATTTAGCCCCACACCTTTCCCTTTTATCTTCCTACCCACCACTTAATACAGCAATTAGAGAGCTGTGGAGGTTGCAGTTTCCTATTAACTCTTGCCAGCTCAGGCTAGTTGCCACAATCACATACTGTAACCTGTAGCCTGCTGTGACAGCCACAGTGTACAGCAGACAAAGTGATAGCTACCTCAGCCCAATATTGCTCTCTCTACCTCTTCTCTTTTTTTCATAACACATCCTGCAGATATCCTTGTTACATTATTTCTCGCATACTAGTCTCATCGATCTTCCTGCTTGCAATTGCTCCATCTCATATGCAGGCTCACTGGGTTGATAAAGCAATCAGCGCTACAGTAGCATTAAGTAGGTAAACATATTAGCGCTGCTGCTCTCCTCCCCCTTTCATTTCTTTATAGTTGCCCACACCTCGTTTCTGTTTGGCGCTACGTCTCTCCTCCGCTCTGTCCCTTGCTCTTGCTTACTTTTCTGCTTTCATGTGCTCTCCTGCTCTTGTTCTGCCCTCATACTCCAATCTTTCATGTTGATTTCAAAACTGGCAAGTCCACAGATGAGAAGTGGAATGGAGTCGGTTGAAGAGAGCCAATTTCCTCGTCTCTTGTGAAGATTAGCCGAGCCTCATTGGAACGTATGCTTTGTGTTAAAGAGCCTGCCAAATGACAGAACACGGTTGGGGGATTCATAATTATCTTTTCATTACTCTGCATGTATAATGACTGCCCCCATTATAAAACTCAAGACGATGTACACAATTACATTACCCCAGACAGCACTGAAACAGGTGCGTCTATTGTACATTACAGTTGATGTCTTTTTGATAACATGGTCATTTTCTATATTTGTTCATTTGAAATGAGTGATTGACTGTCTAACGGGATATTTTGCAAATAACATTGCATACTCTCAGATGGCATTTGCCTATTAATGTGGTTAACGTCATACAATGTACAACATGTCTGTACACTACTGTGGCTTCTCAGACAAAATGAATGCAATTTTCTTTATCTAGGAAGCAAAGCTGTTTGCAGTATTTACCATATTATCTGAATTATATGTCATTTTGAGACCTAGTGGTGAATAAAATGTGAGGGTTCATAGAGGGTAGAGCATCTGTTACTGAATGTAGCATGTAGGCATTAAGAATGACTGTGGATCACCATACAATACTATACCAAGTGTTGTCTTCATTCCTGGTTTACCTGCTATTGCTGTATGATTTAAAACAAGGTATGACAAATATTGTATGCACATTTTTTACCTGACTAAAGCTTTAGCAGGTTTGAGGGATCACAGGAGAAAAAGACTAACATTACAAAAGCCGGGCACAGTCAGCATTACACAGAGAGCATTTGCAGTACTTGCACTTGTCACTTTTGCAGTTTTTTTACACCGATGCCGTGTGAATCTCAGATTCAGCAAGTATTTTTCTTAAAACGACTCCTCAGTCCATTTTCTAAATTCCCTGTCTGTTGGTCCCAATCTTGCAGATCTTGAACATTACATTGGGAGAATCATTTTAGGCTTGTAATTGTGTTTGCCTTGCTTAGAAAATGTGTGCAAATGCAAACAGAGCCACCATTTGAGTGCATGTGTGCACATACGTACACATGGTCCTACGCGTGGTGCCAAATGGTACAGATGCAAGCGAGGCTGGTTTATGGGTTTTTGAGTGAGGATGGGATAGAGCAAATGGGTGGTTTGGCTGTAGTATTTCTGTCATCCCACCACAAACAGAAAAACAACAGGACTGCAGGCTTGTGAATAGACTCCGTTATTAACCCCATAAATCACTGTACTGCTGATGGTTTCCATATATGAGACAATTCATCAGATTTTCTCCCTCTCTTTTTCATTTGCAGTCAAACACACACACACACACACACACACACACACACACACACACACACACAGAGCTTGAAAAAAGGGAAATGTTGCAAATCTTCCTCACAATAGCATGACATTGCATCTTGGTCACCAACGCTGTTTCATTTTCTTGCATATCCACACTGAGAGGGATCATTTCTTTTAAAAAATCCATCACATCCTTACTGGTTCTAACTAATGGTGTTACACAAAGCATTTGCCACTTGGGCTACTTGGCTACTAAGAGAAAAGGTACTCTTCCCATGAATAATCCTGGTGATTCTCATGGTTCCTCTGAAAAAAAATGGAGGGTAGATAAGATTATAGGTAATGAAGAGGAATGGATTGAGGCAAAGCAGAGGGAAGTGGGAGGGGGTCTTAACTTCATGACCAGCAGCTTTGTGATAGTGATTTAAGAGGTCAGAGAAGGAAGATAAAGGCTTGTGCATTATTAATGCTGAAGGGATCTAACTGGATGTGATTGGAAGTTTCTGCTGGCGTTCCTGCTGAAGAAAAACGAAAATTCATCAAAGTGCCAGTGTGTGTATGTGTGTTCTCACATCACTGCCTCATGAAATGATACAACATTTGAATCTTTATTTTAGTCCTATCCTGTGTTGCATAGTGTAAAAATAGCACAAATCTAAGCCTTCTTTTTTTTTTGCTAGTTGCCGTTTTCCCAGGATGAAAGCGTACGTGAAATGAACTAAATGCATCAAAATGAATTTTTAAACTCAATTGTGCAGAAAGTGAGCCTCATTTCTTTTCTCTGCTGCAGTGGTTTCAAAAAGTCATTTCTATTGGTGTGTGTGTGTGTTTGGGAATGTTTGTCTGCAAGTAAGAAAAGTTTGTGCACAGAGCGTAGGTGAAATGGCAAACCCGGCCCTGTGAATGTGTGTCTGCCTGTGTGTAGTGTACATATTTGTACATGTGTGTTTGCATGTGAGATTGAGTGTAAGCTTGTGGTTAGCTGTCGCCTCCGGTGCAGATTGATGGCTTACAGACAGGTAATTTATGACCTCTCGGTGGCTGGCAGGGAGAAGGGTGACACGCGACTTTCCCCGCAGATAAATAAGCGCTGCTCTGGGACCCACATCGCCTCACCCCTGCATGTTTGTGAAAGAACAGATTTAGCTCCCGCTCTTTTTTTATTTATTTTTTTGTCTTCTCAAACAGCTCTCAGCTTTCTGGTGGTCTTCTCATCTTGCTTTGTTTAGTTCTTTTCTTTCATTCTCCACATATTTTAACACATTTTTCTCTCTGTGCCCCTCTTTTAATACCATGCACCCTTCTACCCTTTTCCACCCTGTTCCCCTCCTACCTCTGGTTGTCTTTGTTTTGCCCCCTCTCTCAGCAGGGAGCTGGGGACTTTGACATGCCAGCGATCATTTACAGGAATATGGTGTAAAATCGATCTCATGGAGAACCCTGCTGCAACAGTAAATTTGGAAGAGAGGGCTGCAGATTAATTTCAAGGTCTTTTTGGTGAAACACATGACCTGTCTGAAACAGGGAGAACATATGAAGGTGTGATATCATATTGTAATTTATCATGTGGCTATAGTTTCTGCTGTCCGCATGTCGGTGCCGGAGGTTTATTGAGGGGACAAGACAGTTTCATTTGAGCTGAAATAAACATCAAATGGTGGCCTAGCTCAATCAATCCCTTTGTCCGTCCAAGTAATTCTTCCCCAGAGAGGAAAGCTGTAGTGAGCTGGGCAGGAGCAGGAAGTTGAATGGCAGAGAGGGAGAAAGATGCGTGAACAGAGGTTGACTGATGGATGGGGAAGTTATTACACCGCTGGGAGGACGTGTCATTTATTGCCAGTTGCTTGTCTCTCGTTGCCTCTTGTTTCTTTTATGGCAGTGATTACAGAGCGGATGCATGGACAAACAGCTCCCACAGAGATCCCCATCAGCCATATAAAACACATGCACACACACACGAACTAGATTTTAACCTTCCACAGCAAGCCGAGCTGCCATCAGGACAGTCAGGACATGATGCAGGTAGGGGGAGGAAGTCATCAGGAAAAAGTTACATTTGTCAGGTCTGCTGCAGGACCTTGTCTGTCCCTGATGTGTTGATGTGCTAAAGCCACAGTCCATCAGACCTTGAACAAGTTCTTCTGCTTCACTCTACCAGGGACCCGTTAACAAGCACAAAACCTGTTCAGACAGGAGACCTGTTTAGTGTTCCTCTTTACAACCATGGCTCTTTCCCAGATCAGTCAAGCGAAATGTCTGTGGTAGAGCTGAATGAAACAGCAAAACCACAACTTCACAATATTTTAAGTGTTTCAACAATATAATTTGTGTTTTCTCTGAAAGTTCTTTACCGAGAGATTTTTCTAATTTGAATAATGATGTAGACGAACCAGCCTTTAATAAATGTAGTTATATTTGTATAGACCTGTAAAAATACTGATAAAAAAATAAATCTTAATTTAAAAGACACAGCATCACGTAGTCTTCATCAGCAGATGGAGTTTACTCACATCTTAACAGGCGGTCGTATATGGGGGCTCGTAACTCCGGTCTTTGCTGAGAGATGATCATCAGAGGTGATGTGGTCTCAGTGTGAGATCCGTGGTTAGGGACAGGAGCTTAGGACAGGCGACCACAGGAGGGCGCCAAAGTCTAAAATTTTCATGGTGGCTTTAAGAAATTGGCATCAATCATAGTCAATCAAAATGAAAGCATCGGCGATAGAGTAAAAGCAAATTCCCTTCCTCCCTTGAAAAACACGAGATTCAGAATGGAGTAGTTCTGAGTACCACTTGAAATGTTTTGGTACTGGTTATGAGTTTCGGTGCTGATACCAAAACAATATATATTTTGTAATACCTTATTTATATTATGTATTATGTATTATGTCTTTTTTATACGTAAGTGGCTGTACAAGAACTTTTCCTACACAAAATACAGTCGAAAATTGTTAAAATATTGATTTCTGTCAGTGGGTATCTGATTGTAGAATAAGTAAACAATACTATGAAACTGACCTGCTATTCAGTGCCAGGTATTTGACAGTTTTCCATTCTTTGTGGTAAGGACACAAAAAAGTTTCGAGGTGTGATACCGAGCCCTACTACAGAAAAATAGACAGAGGATGCTCTGCGCAGCACTCACACACTGCCCCTCACCTCAGCGTCTCTGCGTGAGTAAGTGACCACAAAAGGCAAGTCGCTGGCTATGGTCGCACTTCCTCTGCGCCATGGCAACAAGACAGATGCATCAGGACAGATGCAGGCAGCCTACCTCAGCCCTAATTTTCTATCCAAGGACAGTGGCAATTTAGTAGTGCCTGTTTCTGACACTGTGCCAAACCATGCTCTTCTTTGTTGTCCTATTTTTCATAATAACACTTTCTTCCAGGGCTAAACAATAACAGAAGGGAGGGACTTTAATAAGCCTCCATCTCAGCCCTGTGCAGCTCAGGGGCTTGTGGCAACAGTAACTGTGTGTATTTATTATTGATGGCTAGCACCTTGGCCCTGTGTTTGCAGTGGAGGAACGGAACAGGAGAGAAACCAGGTCATCTACTGCACAATGCCGGAGGCCCAGCTGACTCACCCAACCAGCTTTATTGCATTATTATTGCATTTCTTTCATTACTGCTATCGCCTGCCCTTTCAATACCTCTGGCTTGGAGTCACAGTTCCCATAGAGTTTACCTTATGGCCTTATGGAGAGCCACTTCTCACCACTACATCTACTCTATTACACACTCACACACTCACACACCCTCTGCCTTACTGTTTCTCTCCTCTCAATCTTAACACCCCCCTACCCTGTCCTCCCTTCTCTAGAGTTATTTTTCTCCTCTTTGAAGAACAGCGATAACGATTTGCCTTGGAAACACACCACTCCTATTCACTTCTGTTTAGTTGCTTCAAGGTATAATTTGCTGAATCAAAAAAGGATGTTTTGCTGCAAACGTTTACTCTGTGTTTTACTCTGGGGTAATATTCTAGCCTAGTGGATGATTATTTTCTGTTTAACACCCAGGTTTTACACATGGGTCTGTGCTGTGGGTGCAATTAGGATGGACGGAACTTTGTTGCTGAAAATTATGTTTTGAGGTCAAATACATAGTAAACACCTCAGATATACAACATTGACCCCCTGTGTGTTTTTTATGTTTTAGAGGCGTACATTAACTTGTGTTGATGGAATTGTATTATACTACATGTAACACCCACACATTTAAGGTGAATTAATTAGAATTTGTGGGTTGAGGAGAATGGTCACAGAGTTTGTAAACACTGTGGCAGAGCATTTTTGTCTCAGTCATATTGCTCTTTCTATCTCAGAGAAGGCAGTCGTGGGTGTTTTGATCTCATTAATGTGGTGATTAAGTGTTCATTGTCTCGTATTTTTCAACTAGAAAAGATTTCACTCTTTTTATGTGCCTGTGAATTGTAAATGTAATGGGGCTAAATGATACCATCACGTCCTGCATGAGCCATTACTGTTTCAGGGTAATTGTGTTTCCCAGAATTAGCAGTAGGTCAGCCCATTGTGTTATCACACTCAGTGATCATGCAGATGAATACTGCACTGAAATGTTTCCTATTCAAACATGTAAAATGCACTCTTAAAACAGTATAAATGCCGCTTACTTTACTAAACACATTCCATCTTACGTTTCAGTCACTGAGAATTTGATTTTGTCATGCTTGTGTGAACCTGATGATTTATGTACTTGACATACTGTATGTCATGCATGTTGGCTTGCACTCTGGATTTATTTTTGACGTAATGGGTTATGTTTGCCTTGACAGTCCTGCTGTAGATACCTACAGATGGGTGACAAGTAAAGGAAAAGCCAACATGAATTGTCTTAGTATGGAGTCAGGCCACCAAAAGCCTCCACAACAGCTTCAGTGGTCCTAGCCAAGTCTGTGAAAATCTGCACGGAAGCATCTACATTTGATATGTTTCTCTACTCTTATTCAGGTTTTTCCTTCAATTTGTCCCCCGTCTGTACGTTGTAGTTTTGATTTATAAATCAAAGTTGGATTTCACCCATTGATGCCACCAAATGGATGTATTGTACATGATTAGGCCGTATTGTGGTTTTTATTACAACCCCTACAGTGATACAGTAGTGTTTATGGTCTTTCATTCACTTTGTGCTGTAGAGCAGCGAGCGTTTGCCCCATCAAGCCACTGAAAAGGAGACTATTGCCGTGCAATCAATAGCCGAAGTAATCATGTTTATGCTCTGTCACTCTCTGAGAGAGAGCGGTGAGCAGAAGGTTTGAAATGGGAATGGCTTTGCTAGATGTGTCTTAATGAAAAGGAGAAGATTACTGAGTCTTTCTCCAACTATCTTAATGTTGTTGTAACTATCAACAGTCTAAACCGACATCACAAACTTGTATGAGAAAACACAAGCAGCCCTGGATGGCTGATCACAGTTCTCACAGTCTCCTCGTGGGCTCTGCATAGTTGTCATAGTCCTGATGTATAGTTACATTTTTGGCTACATGCATAGACTCCGTAGCTACACCACACCATGATCCTCTCCCATTGTAAACAGAATATCCAAAGTCAGTCAGCTTATTTTTAATCAAATTGCAGCATGTGAATGATATAGGATTTACGATTACAAGTATGGAGTTTAGAATTGGAATGATCAGTTTATTAATTGATTTGTCGATCAACAGAACATTAATCGTAATTAATCATTAAAGTAAATTTTTTTAAAGGAAAAAAGGCACATTTTTTCTAGTTCTGAGTTCAGACAGAGATTGGCAAAATACATGGATTCACTAAGTTTTTGAGGCTAACAAATCTGTTAAGTCTCCTGTATCTCTCTTATTAACAAGGAGGAGTCTACAAAACATTCTGGCAGCAGCTTCTGGTGTTTTTGCCGATGCTGACCGTAGCGTTTTACCATTTCCCACGTTGCTGGTGGTAGGTCATCAGCTGTCGCTAATTAACGTTAATTCTGTGAGTAACAGGCCAAAATTAAACTTGTCTCCTGAGTTGTTAAAGCGCTCTCTGCACTCACCCAAAGACCATTTGTGAACGAAGAGACTCTACTCTGTAACACCGGTGTACAACCACAAGTGTTTCTCCAACAGAGTGATACCTTCCCAGTCACACTTTCATTCAAATAAAACCAGTGATTTAAGTTTATAAACTGTATAGTTTTGAATCAGTACCTTCAACATTGGGATCGAGAGGCTTGGGAATTTAAGTGTCAGATCTAGTACTCAAGCTGGAATTTCAGTGTGTCAGATACATATAACATTTAGGTAAATATAGGTATGGAATCAAATTGTGGTTGAAAAGTTTGACTGGGACATCACTAATTTAAAGATGGCATCTAGGGCTCTAGGTGATGGGAATTTTTCACTATTTTCTTGTATTATCATTATTATTATTATCAAATATATTGCATTTATATAGCGCTTTTCACAGTGCTCAAAGATGCAAAGACTTAATGATTAATTGATTGATGCAACAAACAAGCAACAGATGAATCGTTAATGAAAGTAATTGTTAATTGCAGCCCCAATGGAGTTTTCAATCTATATCTAGAATGCTATTGTTTGCCACTGGCCAATTTACGCAGGCTGTCCATGCTCTTCCTGTGGCCATTCTCTTTTATTTATTTTATACTGTATGTGTCTATGCTCTGTCTCATAAACTGTTCCATTCTGGCCTTGTTTAATGGGAGAGGCAGGGCCACTAGAGGCCATTCAAGGCCAGAGGTGACCAGCAGCCACACGTTCCTTGGGTCAGTCATAATTAGCCGGCCTGCAGCCTGGGGGCTCCAATAAAAATGAGATCATCTCAATCTCCGGTCGTCTTGGCCAAGCTTTTTCCTGCGCTAGTTTTAAATGTGTTCAGCGACCCTCAACCAAGTGCTCCCATAAAACACTATGCAGTGTCCCTGGGCAGTCATGTTGTTTTTTTCCTCTATGAATATTTCCAGAACTACTGATGCATGAAGCTGCATGACGGTGTCAACGGTGTAATATTGTGTCTGCCCTGTTCTCCTTTAAATCTTCTGGACTCTTGCTGACCACAGCTCATCCAGGCACAGTCGTGTTCCCCTCATTACACAGGTAGAATGCATTTCATCTTTATTAGTAACCTGCATACCTAACTAATAATAATTGATAGTGTTAAAGCAGGCTTCTATCAGAGGAATAGCAAATGAGAGTTATATTACAAAAGCACTGTCTCTGACAACTTTTATGGTTCACGAGTTTAACTTTGATGCACTGGGTTAAGTGCCGAAGAGATGTCTTGTTTTACATTTGTGATCATTAAGGCTATAATGACCTCTGTACAAAAGCTAGAGCAGAGTTTCTTTTAATTGCAATATATTTCTAATTTATAGCAGTCAAACCAGAGGATTATGGCTCTCAGTAAAGAGGAAAATACAGGGTATAATTATGTGTTTTACATGTCAAAAAATTGAGGTCGAAATATATCTAGGTGTCAGTGGATCAGGGCAGTGAGGTTCCAGCATTAATGCTGGCTGTTTCACCTTTTGATAAACATCCTCACAAAACATTAGCAGTGAAAAATATGGCTTATTTGTTCTCAAGACTACACATATTTGATGAAACCATAGTTTGCACCAAGTGCATCCTTTTCAAATTTTCAGCTCTCTGTTGTCTACTATTAACTTGCTCTCTGCATGTCTATTTCAACTTGTCTTGCTAAGCTCATCATTTATCTTCAGTCTCCCATAATATTCAGACAGTGATGTCTTTTATGGCTATTATTAGAAATGGTGTCTGTCTTCAGAAGCTGGCACAAAAGTGTGAGTGGTCCCTTGGGCACTGTTTCATATCAAGGTTAACTTGTAGTGATTAGGATAAGGAGACGAGTAGTTGCCATGGGGATGAAGGAAACGGCAGTGGAGAGGACGATAAGCCCGGAGTGACAGAAGTCTGATGTTTCTGTTGCTCTGTATACAACAAAGCTAATCTGAATACTGTTCATATGTATTATTATACAGCATTAGTCATGATGTGATGACATAAACAAATAGATCCCTCTTACATAATGATCATAGTACAACTTAACAGTGCCGATGTTAAATAATAATAATCTTGAACACAGTAGTAATACAAAGAAAAAATATTTTTGAGATACTTAAATACATGTTCTAGTAGTAATATTGCAATCATACTTTAGCAAGTCCATGATTTAGTTTTTTGGAAATTTAGCAGCAGCCTGACAGATCATTTAAAACCAATCAAGGCTCTTATTATTTTCCATTCACTGATGAGTTTTGGTTGGCCGACTGATCTATTGCTTTGGGAATTCTACCATCTGTCATTTGAAAATATGTTGTCAGGAACATGAGTCACTTGATCTAGGTCAATTTTAATGACAGTCAAACATTACAGTAAGCAAATGTAATAGCCCTCTGATACTTAATGAAGAATACTGTATGTACTGTACTGTAAACAATGAAAAGATCAATAAGCTAGAGCCCGTCTTGGATGGAAACTCTATTCTCCAACTCATTTTAGTGACTATTATAGGGTCTTTATGGTAAATCCCCTTTAAAGCATAATCCCAAATTATGTAAAAACTCTAATCTCAATCTGTTACTATCAACTGGGTCATCTTCATTCATTTGAAAGAACATGTATTTAGCCAAGAGATGGCTCCGAATGATGCAGTGGATAGTTTTATAATAAAAATTCAATTCTTTTTTCATTTAGACCATTTCTATAATGCTGTGTAGGTTGAGTAGACTTTCTCATGGTACCTACTCCTTCTATGGAGTTGATCCAAAATCCTCTTCAGCACACTTTTCCCTTGGCAGTGCCTCGAACACTGCATGGATAATCCTTGGAGGAGAGAGCTAATGCCCCCAGATCGCCCCCATGAGAGGCGCTCTCCTCGTGTCCCTACTGCAGAGCTCTCTCTCCTCCCTGGTGCCGTCCCCAGCAACACAATAATTAATGAGCTCAACCAGCCTATCACTGTAGAAACCTCCCTCCCCAATCTCCATTATCCACATCATGCAATGATAATTTGACTTATGTAGGTGCTAATTTCATATAAGTTAAAAGGCAATTAGGAAAATGTGTCTTTTTGACGGGCAGAGGGATTAAGGCTAAGCTGTGATGCCACCAGTCTTCAGAGGGTGCAGGCTTATAGTGGGTATGAAGGCCCCTGCTTGGCAACACCCATTATCGGTCATCACATTAATAACCCCATATTTCACATCTCCATTTGATGTGCAACATTTAATTAAAGTGCGAGGTTGTGTGACGAATTAATGCCTAATTGGAAAGCACCTTTTGAACATTCCCTTTGCCCTACACCAGATGTTAGTTATGGGGTGAGAGACGTTGTCTTATTTATTTTCCTAAGCCAAAATTCAACCATCTATTGTCAATGTTCCTACCCTGCTAAAATAGACAAATGTTGTATGTCGTAAACATGTCTTCCAGAAGATGCATACATCACTGTGTCACCCACAGTATGTACAATAATGTCTTCAGTTCTTTCACAATTCAGAAACAAAGCATATGCCCTCATTTATGTTGCAGTATGATATAGCACCGTGTTTGTGCTATGTTTAGAAGGCATATTGCTTGTGAGAATACCAAATACACATACCCACGTCACCTGCCTGCTGAAAGTAAATGTTACATATTATTGAAAATATGGACAACTGGCCTCCATCTCCTGTTTGGAATCTTAAACATCTGCTATTCCAGATTAGTTAAAAGCTCATAAAAATGTAAATCTGCCATACAGGGGGTGGAGTGTGTGTAGAAAATGATTTATAAATACCTTAGACAAACTGTATATTTCTCATGCATTTATTTCTCCCTTTGAAGGCTGGTGGCTGAGAATTGGAGCTAATCTGACATTTCATAAATCTCAGACTATTTAGGGAGATATTTGAAGATAGAGGTATTATTTCCTCTCCTACCTCAGCATTCCCATAGCGGTGGGAGGATGATTATTATGGATTTGAGGAGAAGTGGTGTTAACGAGTTTACTCACACTGTTTAGAGGCTAAAAAGCAATTTTAACCTTGGCAAAAACCATGCAGGATATTGAAATATGGTGTATGCTCAGTGGAGTTCCTTGATTCTACATATTCCTGAGAACTTTTGACTATTGTTTCACCTGCTGTTTTGTTTAGATCCAGTCTCCCCTGCCCAGACTGCTTGTCTCGTGTTCTCCACTCTGAGGGAGACCTAACAAATAAAATTTTTACTTAGTGCGGCAGGCAAACTAAGTCCCATTACAAACAAGTTAACCCCATTTACTCTCTCGCCTTGTGCTAAATTAAAGCCTTGATTCAAAGTTACACTGAACCTGTCACTCCGTTAGATTTCACCCTGTTGCACGACAGCCAGGTTTTTCCTCTGTTATTCCCACCCCACACCCAGCCTGCATCATGCTCTCATGTCTGCATTTTTTCATCATTTGTACCTCTCGCTGTGTAGTAATGACTCCCTGGAACTTGATTAATGCAAGTATTGATTTTATTGTTAAATCTGGGATTAGATGCATGGACTCCAGTGCTATTCATCAAAATGCACTGGCATATAATTAAATTGTCTGTTTATATTTTATGACTGTACATATTTATGAAATATTAAACTCATGTCGGTATTATTTTACCCACAGGACAGTGATACTGTATGTAAACAGAGAGCAAAGCAGAGAGCAAATACTGATATCCATCTTTGGTGGTAGAGGCTAATCTGAAAACACAACATTAGCACATAGTCTCGTTTTAGATGCCTGGTACAATCACGGGCATTTACTGCACATGAGGAACGAAATGGCAGATAGGAAGCATAGAAAATGTTGATGTAAAATAAGTCTTTATTATTCAGATGCACAAAGTGTCACTAGCTACTTCAGCTTTTTATTTTAGAAGATCTCATGTGGATGTCTGATTACTCTCATTGCGATGCCTGATTGATCCCCATTCAAACTCCTACTGTGAAATGCAGCTGAGATAACAGAAATATTTAGTTATATTAAAAAAGTACTCCAACTGCCATTACAATACAAGCACTTTAACATGTTTCAAGGAAACATGGGTCACTGGGACTGTCCAATGACATTTCCTTTTTGTATATTTAAAAATAAATGTTATTTTAAGAACGTACTCTTGAACAGCATTATAAAAGAATCCAAGCTCAATTATACAGTAAAAGCTAATAACCTTTTGGGAACAATCCCCGTTTTTATAGTGTGCCATGCTTTTATCTCCAAGTGAGTCACCTGATCCACTTTCTCATTCCTGATAACATCCCCTACTCTTGGTACTTTCTCCCTTGTCCATCATCCCTGTTATAGCTATAAAAAACCCACGCATACCCACCCCCACACACACACACACACACACACACACACACACACACACACACACACCATTTCTGGGTACTGGGATTATGGACTGTGTCCCAATGCATCCATATTTCAGAGTTGTATCTCTAGTGTCACTCTACATCTTGTCTTTGGAAGCAACATGGAGGATCCAGCTCGTGTTTAAGCATGTTTATGTTGCTGACCCAGTTACGGGATTCTCGCAGCGTTAGATATGTGGACAGGGTGGGGCAGCAGCGTAGGCACCATTTATTTCAATTTAGGTCTCCATTGCAAAGTATGCATACACACATAAAGGTGTACATGGCCACACATGCATGCAGATACGTAGACACATGCTGACACATACACCTCTACGTGTATGCACATTTGTGCTTTGCAGCTTAACCAAGCTTTTCATGCGATTTTAAAATTAGATGAATAAATGTATGCAGTACTCACGCTACACACTAGGTATGCACACCTATCGGGCTTCTATAGATGCTGTAGAGTAGCTACATGGTTATAATACAAGTGAGCTCATGATCGATGGATAATTGAAGACCTGGACTGTGTAGAGGAAGCGGTTGGATAACCAGGGGAAGATAGAACCATGAGGAATGCGTTAGCGTTTCATTTAAAATCCAAGGTATTCAATAATGTAGAGAGCCCTTTGAAAGCTCAGTCGAGTAGTCAAGCACAGAGGTTGTCAACACTGTTGGGAAAGTTAAAGGCACAGCTTGTTCCGAGCAGTGTTTGTGGCGGGTTTGGAAGCCTGTGTGGTGTGCATTTTTGTGTGTATGTGTGTGTGTGATGAAGATGCAGACACAGAGAAGTGTGTGTGAGAGCATGTTAATGTATGCTGTTATAGGATATGGTGAAATGACATGAAACAACAATGTGGCATCTCATGTTTAAGATTTCTGCCGCTTCTCTGTTACCTGCCATGATTGGTTTTATGCCTTTAAAACCACACTTTACACTTTAACTGCTAAAATGTAACTACCGCAACATTGAGAGTGACCTTCTGCTGTTATGTTTCCCAGAACTACTGCTCCATCCACAAACATGTAGTCAGACCGTCATCTGAACAACCAAGTGATGTCAGCCCTCACTGATGGAGTCGCCATCAATGCTCAAGCTGTAATTTCACTACACCCTTTGCATGTTTTAATATTAGCATCTACATAACAGAGAAATGTCAGAGTTCTTGTGGGGTTTGTTCTTTCTTGACATTTGTTGTGCTACGTGTCATTATTGTGGCGACTTAGAATTGCATTTGGTAATTGAATGATGTGGCCACTATAATACATTAGCATACAGTGCTATGACATCTTTGATGTTGAGTGATGTTTGGATTTCTGAGTCCTGCTTTTTGGTCTTTTAAGTCATAGTGGCTATTCCTGGTGTTGGTAACATCTCAGTTGACTGTTGTATTTGTTCCATACAAATTACTGCAGCTAAAAATGTCAAATGCATCACTTCACATAGTCTAATAATTTGCGACAATAAGAGAACCAAAGTCTTTCTTTAGTGCAAAAATACCAATAACTCTCTCGTCCCAGCTTCTCCAATGTGAATATTTGTTGTTTTTCTTAGTCCTCTATGATAGTGAACTGAATGTCTTTGTGTTTTGGATGGTGAGTCAGACAAAACAAACAATGTCACCTTCGGTTCTGGGGAAATGTTATCTGCATTTTTCACTATTTTCTATTTTATAGACCAAACATTTAACCGAGAAAGTAATCCGCAGATTAATTGGTAATGAAAATAATTGTTAAAAAGTATAGACTAGTTGTCAGAGTAGTGCTTATTGTGCTTCATGTCAGGAAGAAACAAAGTATCACCAGTGAAAGATCAACATTAAGTTCTCGTATGAAGTAAAGCAAAGTAATTAATCTAGTAAACTTAGACAAGTCCAAGTAAACTACACAACAGTTATCCTAACGATAATTCAACAGTTGCTTAGAATAGAAAAAAACCCAAAGACAACTTGTAATAAGGTAAGAGAAGGCGTCTTTGCGAATGCTGTGCACGAACCAGTCTTATTGTGTTGATTACTTGAATGATGCTTTAGCAACACATTAGCAGACAGCTAGTCTAGTGTCTAGCTTGGTTAGCACTAAGTTGGTAATAGGAAAACTAAACTCTATTAAATCACAAAGTAATCGTGCACTTTCCATTGTTGGTCCTAAACTATGGAATAGTTTGCCACTTACTGTTAAATCCTCCCCCTCCATTGATATCTATAAAACCCGTCTAAAGACCCATCTCTATTCTTTAGCTTTTTAATAGTGATCATGACTGGTCACACTCTGTTTTTTATGTGTTTTCTTTTTATTTATTTGCTCTGTGTGCAAAGCCTTTGGGTTTTTATGATTTTATCCAGAAGTATTTATTCTACGCCTTTTATTAATTTACTTTTAATTTAATTTACTATTTAATTATGTCTGTGATGTTTGTGTTTTTATTTCAGTGCAGTTCTCATCTTTCTGTAAAGTACTTTGATCAACATTTGTTTTTATATGTGCCTAATAAATAAATTCTCCTGACTTGACTTGACAAATCAACACTTCACAAAACAGCTGTAATGAAAGGACCTACAGATAATGCTCCAACAAGGGGGTTTAGGGAGTAGATAAAAGATGCTTGTCAATGTTTGCCTGGACACAGATCTGACAAAATGGTGGATATAACAATGTCAGTTAAGCTGCTATAGAGCTGTGCCAGTAGTGGTTGCTACTAGCAACTGAAACCATCTGCTGGTGGCAAAATATATTGGTTATCATTTTACAAAAGTCTGTTGTCCAGATTAATTATTCCAAGCAAATAGTTTTTAAAAACTAAAATAATAGCTTTTGGTGTTTATATGTGTGAAAACTGTGATCTGATTTTTTTTGCCACATTATTATGTTTATATTATACAGTATATATAATATATAATAATAATATTCTTATATGATTTCAGTCATACCCTTACCTGTAGTCTTAGTGTTATCTGTATTTTATACGCTACCACTCTAAGCAGCAGTAGCTGGATGATTGGTGTTTTTAATTTAACTGTGGCAGCTTTCTCCTGTAAAGTGCCCGACTAAGTGTTGGGACCCATCATAGACTGCTGGATCCCCCCTTAATGAGCCATGTCATCACATGTGAAGAAGCTGCTGTCTGTTCTCTATAGAGACATTCTGCTGCTGTTGAAACCCCCGCCACCTTCAGACACACTCACGCACATCAGCACACACACGTGCACGCACGGCTCCTTCACCACCATTGAGAATTGCTGTTTGTCTTGCAAGAGAGATGTTTCCCCTCTTGTGTCGGCAACAGGTGTGTACTGTCTCATGAGGAACAACTGTATCTTTCACAATCTGTTTATCAGCTTTAATACGGGTTATCATCGTCTTGTTTTTGTCTACACAGGTAATTATTGAATTATACAAGCTGCGTAATTTACCCTTGATCTCACTGACAACACATCCATCTGTCTGTCCTTCATAATTCTGCAGTCAGTGAACCTGTGACACCACTTGTCCTTGTTGCAAAGCGTGTTGCTCAGACTGTATTGTGAGATTGATGTATTCACAAACCTTTCCTGATGCTTCTCTCCGTGTGTCGGTCTCGCTAAGCTGGAGAGCTCAGTCTGTGGGAGTTACGAATGTTAAGAATAGTACAGTCATCATTGGGTTGTGTCTCTGGGCCTGTGTTCAGGTTCCTGTTGGTCTCTGAGGTAATTGTCATGATGTTCTCACTCTGAAACTAAGTCAGACAGCTGACATCATTGACCAGCTCCCCCTTCTCTCTTCTGCTGTCAGGATGACACCATCCCGCCTTCCACTCGCAGCTCAGCAGAAGACGAAGGGAGTTAGCTGGTCTTGGCAGTCTGGTGTTGGCTGTGGAAGTAATTAGAATGCACACTTCTTAGGTCCTTACATAGATATGCTAATCCACTCCATTAATCTTGTCCCCTTGCATGTAAACGTGGGAGCCAGATGCTGCACCAGTTGCTCCTCACACTCTAAACTGTTAATGCTTTGCTGTTTTACTGGGAGAGAGCAATCTGCTGGAAAATAATCAAGGCCGCCTGGCCAGGAGTTCACTATGGTAACTTCCCATGACCCCCCACTGCGTAGGATCAGAGCTATCTGTAGATTAATTAGACTGACTTCTATGAATCCTCCCCCTCCCATCACCCTCTATGAGTGGGCTCCACTCTGGTCATTGGTTATACAGTGACCCATTGATTGTATTGCGCCCCCCCCCCTGCAGCGACAGGACAATTTACAAGTCAGTTGTTGATTTGAGCAGTTGATTTGAAAGTGAATGATTTGAATCAGTTTGCAAAAGAACTGAATCGAATCGGGGCTGGATGGTTTCTGTACGGTTCAAAGTGAGCCTGTGAGCTTGTGAAGGGGCTGCTAGCTTTAGAGAAATTGTCCTGAATTGACTCACTCACATTTGACATCCTGAAAGAAAGTCGGTATCGTATAAGTTCATGGTACGGACCCACACTTAAAGTTCTGCTCTTCGGATCAGTATTAGTACAAAAGTGAGCTGCTGAGCCACTAAATCTCAAAAAGCTGCTCATCCAAAAGTCTAGTTACACCACTTTCCCTTGTAATTTGTGTCATCTCTTCATAAATATGTTAGTGTGTGCCATAATTATTTTATAGGCTTGTAATTCAAAAATACTTAAAAGATAATTAATTCACAAGTTCCTCATAATTACATTGATAACCCTTTATGTCGAGACTTTTTCTCAATGTAATCTTACGGTATTCTATAATTGTTTTTTGTATCACCTAATTGAAAAATGTTACACCTCAATTAATTTACAAATCCATCATAAATTCACCATAGATAATAATTAAGTGTGACGTGAGTAAAATGTAACCATAGTTAATAATATAGTTAGAAAGATAGGCAAAGTTGTCATTCCTTTTAGTGTTTCTAACTGATCCTCTGCTGAAAAACACGCACATAAAAGAGCAACAAAGTACCCCACAGTGGCTATAGAAATGATGTGTACTTTACACGCCTGCAGCTGTTTCACAGTAAAAGCCTTCCGTTGCTGCCAGTGACTGCTCTGCTGCTTGAAATCAGATGTAATGCCTGATGGTATCTTGTGAAATCATTGTTTCCTACATGACAGTAATATTTGAACATTACAGTAGTATGCATTTTATTCCTCAGTGTCAGAAAAAAATAAGTCACTTTGTATTTGTGACTGATGAAAATTTCTATAAAAAGAACTAGGAGGTATTATTTTTGGTTTGTTCTCTCATCATAGCTAAAAACATATTGGTCTTAGATTTTCTTTCAGACATGTTTGGAGAGCTAAAACGGAAATAAGAATTGAATCTTTACATTAACAAATGCAAAAGAAAAACAGTCTAACAGCTCATTTGTGGTGATGACAATTCCTACTTCTGAATGCACAAGATTGTGGGTGTTATTGTGTATAAAAATTCAGACCATAGATGAGGAAGTTCACTCTGGTAATTAAAAACCACTCAATACATAACACACATTGCCCTACTGTTTATCCACTATGTAAATTCATGTCACCAGTGGTTGTATAATTTGTTTTGCCAGTTGCAGTCGAAGTGCTCTGTGGATTTACTTCAGTAAGTGTACATTCCCTCGCCACAGCATTGTAGCAGCTGTGGACCACTGACCATCGCTGGTAGCTGATCAAGCCACTTTATCAGCTTTATCAGGTGCTGTGCTGTTTCACCAGGGTTGGGTTGGGTTGGGGAGAGTGAGGGAGGGAGGGGGGTTGTTTTCTTTTTTCACTTCATGCTTTGGTAGCCACGGCTTTGTTGACCAGGGTCTGTCTGTATGTGTACTTTGGGCTTGACATGAGGACAGTGCAGGATCAGTGGGAGAATCAGTGGAACAGAACTTGACAAGAGAACATGAAGGTTCCCTCTGGAGGAGGTTAGACAGAAAAAGACTCTTTCTCTGTGGGGGAAACATTTCATTCAGTGTTTGTTTGATCCTCTGTTACTTCTTGTTTTGCCTCAGTTGAGTCCTGATGCATGATTGCAGATGGCCACACAAAAGTCTCTAAGATACAGTGAAGTGCTATAGTATCAGCCCGCCCCCACCCCCCACCCCCCCCTGTTTTGCTCTACACAATTTGGATAGTGAAATTATTTGAGTTTTTTTGCTGTAGATTATCACTACAAAGAAGAACAAGAGGTGTCACCACTCTGGTTGTCGCCACGATGGACAAAAACATTTGGTACTTTGTGCTCTTCAGTAAATATGTAAAAATATCTTGAGTGTAATCTCTTCATTAAAGGGGAACTACAGTACTATGGACTGTAAAAACAATTGTATAATGTCTTCTGTGCCTTTGGAGTGAGCTTATTCAAGTCTGAGAAAATTATTTAAGTGACATTGTCTGAGTAATCTTGAGTTGGGCTTGTAGACCACACATTTTTAATAGAAATCCTGCATTACAAACTGGGGATGAGTGTGAAAGACAGGGGTGTTAAACAGGCAGTGATGGTATAATGCATTATGGAAGGTGTACAGGGTTCCAGAGTTACTGGAGCTTGCACCATACAACAGACTCAAGATATGTCTGTGTCTGCTGCATTAACTTTGACAGTTTGTCTCTCATGAGCCCCCTAACTTTATTGAATTGGAAGACTAATTTGAGGGAGGGTCCCTTTTAAAACACTTAAAAAGCTTTGTCCACCAACAAAAATAATGTTATTGGCTGCCAAGTCAGGCCTGTGAAGAAGATCAACAATTGAGCAATTAAAATCCTTTATGCATCAGTTTTGTTTGGCCAGTGTTGTGTGATGGCGAGCAGAGGGTGGTGCTACTAATAACAGCATCTCATAAACAGAAAGTGAAGAAGAAGCGTTGTGCAGCTCAGCAGCACTAAGCTTGCTTCAATGGAGAATGAGAGCACAAAAGAACACAAACAACAAAATGGATCTGAAATCAGATCAGAGGCAGACAAAGAGCAGAACATTTATTTTCCCATAATATAAACATCTTTGTTTTTTTTTTTCTACAGCAGTTGGATCCTTTTAAGCTTATCTTTACGATGCTTACTGTTGTGTTAAGTGAAAACAAGTATTTGCAAATGTGATAAGAGGGATAAAAATCCTTTTAGTCACCAGACAGTGTTTTTTTTAGATATTTAGAGAAAGTTAAACATTATTCTTTGAAAAATGGCGAGTTACAGTGACATTTTAACAGATATTTCCTCTTAAGGCTTAAATAAATGAATAAACACAAGTGAATCACTTGCATATCAAACTGGTGTAGTATAGGGGGCACAATGTTGATATTAGTCTTGATACTTATAAGGACACGGTGCCTAATACTGATGAGCTTGCCAATATCCAGTAACAAGTCACTCCTAATTTGGGGATATTTTCACCTCATACTATAAATAGTAGCATCACCATCTTTGTCCTTACCAAGGGATTTCATAATATCTCACTGTGACTGCCCCTGTGTAGTAAAACAGGATCATTACTAGTTTCATATTCAAATGATGATTACCTTTTAAAAGTTTACTGACGTGCTCTGACTACAGAAACACTGTGAACATTGACGTGTGTGTAAACATAATCTGCTCTGCAAACCCAGATTTGTCACTTGGCTGCAGGATCCCTTGCATGGCTGGCAGTGTCACTGTGTGAGATGGCTGCTGTTGTGATGGGTAGTTGATTATGGCTCATCTGCCTGCCAGCACCCTCAATCAACATCCACAACTAAAGGGATGAGGAAGAGGGATGTTTATTTGGGCCTGGATTCTGTAAATGCCAGTGTGGATACATAAGCCCCGTGCCTTATTTCTAAGCTCAACTTTCTCTGCTTTCTCTCTCCGACTCCCTCTTTCATGCCCCTTCTCATTCTCTCCCTGTCAGCTTTCTACTCCGCTTCCCCTTCCTCGGTCCCCCCGACACAATCAGAAAGAAATGTTTATGAGCCGAGCTTGAAATCGTGACCCAAGCCACCCTGTCCCACGTCTCCGTCACCTGATGTATTTTTCTCCAACCTCCTGTCTCTTTGCCAGAGTAAAATTGGCCAACCCTTAACATCTCCTACAGCCCCACCAGACAACCTCCTCCCTCTCCCCCTAGCCTGGCTCAACCCAGGCTGCCAGTCTGCTGTG
Source organism: Oplegnathus fasciatus (assembly GCA_003416845.1). Taxonomy (NCBI): domain Eukaryota; kingdom Metazoa; phylum Chordata; class Actinopteri; order Centrarchiformes; family Oplegnathidae; genus Oplegnathus; species Oplegnathus fasciatus. Next base: position 2,746,510 of record NTHP01000008.1, read on the forward strand.
CTGTTCTGTGCTCTACACGCTCCAGTGCGCTGTCGGCTGGTGACAGGCTATTTGGGATTTACCCACTGCTGCTGTGCCTGTCTCTTCATCTGCAGCCTTTCATGGCAGTAAAAAGCAGTCTCTCCTCCCCCTTATCCTTTTCCTCCCTTCTCTTCCCCCCTCACCCCTTCATCTCAACTCATTCCACCATCCTCCCACTGCCCCCTCCCCTCTCCTCCCGCCATCTCTGCTCCTAATCCCATCCTCCTAAAGACTGTAATTGAGCAGCGCGGCGTGCTGGGATTAGGACTGTTATTGGGGATATTCTCATTGCAGGAGAAATTTGGGTGAAAGTGTGGGCAACTGGAATCTACTGACACTCAGATGCGAGCAGATGGTTGGGGAATGTGGGGTGTAGGAGAAAGGGAGGGGGGTGAGTATTCAGAGGCGAGGTCGGCTGAGGGAACTGCCGTCACTGGACCCCTGTTCTGACAAGGTCGATCTCCAGGTCACTGCTGATATCCAACAAACTGACAGAAAATCCATAAAACCATAACGCTTAAACAATAAAACATCAGCTCCTACAGCCCAATATGACATCAGATCACTGAACAATGATGGACATATAGTATTCTCCATATAGTATCTAACATTTGGAATTACATTTCACCAGAACTATAGAGGTAATTTGAGTGATTGATAGCTTTTAATAGCAATCAGTATGAATCCATGGCATGCCAGCTGATCTGCTATGTGCTGAGAAAAACTTATGGCCTGGCACGACTTGGGTCTGTGGTGGAGATTTACTGGTTGGCGAGTAGCAGTGCTGGTTATTTAGATGTGTTTGCCAATTCCTATTGATCAGGTCTTTGGCCCTTGATCCTGTATTTCTAGGCAACCCTCTTTTTTATCCTCCATCAGGAGATAAGATAAAAGAGACTACACAGAAACACAGTTGATTTTTTCCTCGCTCCCTGAGTTAATTGAGGGATTTGCCATGACCCAGATGAATATTGATTCCTAATGGAAACCAGACTTCAATTGGCAAGTAGGTCTCACAGGCCATTGAAGCAGTCAATGAAAAAAAGAGCATTGATGCATCTGGCAACGTCCAAAGCGGTTAAATGTCTTTTGTAATATATGATGCGAACTGTACATTTGCATTGAAGTGTGCATCAGCCAAGTTGTCATGTGGCCAGCATGAGGTGGGATGTGTATTTAAACTCTTTAGGATTTAAAAAGTCTTGCAAACTGCTGTGGAATCATCAAGTTTATTTCCCTGTACTTTGTAAGCTGCTTAAGTCCTGTGCCAGCTTAGCATTGCCATATTAACATCACCCAGTGAGACAGCTCTGACAAGCTCCCTTCCTCCACAGTTGCCTGCTGCTCCTACTGCCTGACTGGCACTGTGGAAA
>NTHP01000008.1:2747917-2758427 GCA_003416845.1 Oplegnathus fasciatus
AAAAAAAAAACATCTTATGAACTGACACACACAACCACATGAATACACAAGCACGCGCCTTTTGCCCCCTACACACACACACTTAAATACACATTAAGTAGACGTGATTTTACGTACTTTACATCGAAGCTTTGCGTTTTGATATCAAGCACTTGTACAAGCTGTAATGTTTGCCAAGAGAGTGTTTCTTTTCTTACCTAGATGGCTGAAAAAAAATGTAGCTGAGGTATGTAGATGTGATGACTGGCAAAGCTTAATGCCATGTTAGCAGCTGATCAACGCGGTTTGTCTACCCTCGTGTCCCTGGCTGGATTCCCTGTTTCCTCACTGCTGAGTTTGTACTCCTGTGCCAATGTAAATGCAGGGATGTGGAGAGAGAGGATTATAAAGTCACTGTTAAGCAAACATATGAGCACAACACAGTTTAATGCATTATGCGATTAATTAATGACTTGTCATGTAAGTAGTTTGCATTACATGATCTTATGTGATGAAACCAGCTGCCCTATGACTTTGAAGAGTAAGCTTGTTAAATTTGGTTAGTTGTTGGACAGTCACTCTATTAGCTAATATCTTTGCCTGTGTGTTTTAGCTAGATGTTATCATGGTTGTAAATACTATAGCGGCTTGGTTATTGTCTGGGAATGATGGGCAGACTACTAAATGAACACGTAGTGGTGCCTATTTATTTTTACTGTCTACCAGATGTGGTGAAACAATGGTAGCAGCCGTTTATGTAAAAGGGGGAGGTGCAGCAACACATTTTAGCCTGACACCTGAGACTGCGGAGTGGAGCTTTCACCTGATCTGTGTGTCAGTCTGAGCAAAGTAAAACTGACAAATTATGTCAGATGTCTGTTGTAAGGTGTAAGACACTGTTACTTAGATGTTCGAGCTAAATTAAACTGTGTTTCGCTGAGTGCAATTATAGCACACGTCAAGTGTGTCAGGGCGAGAAGGATGTGGGTGACTACTTTTACAAAATGGCATTAGCTTTTGTTCAAACTATGTAAAAGTTACTGATTGGATTGCTGTCAGTTCCTGTCAGGTATAGTTTGCTATGTAGTTTGGACCCCATGGACATCCAAGTTTGACCAGTTTTTAGGAAGGAAAGAAAATAATAAAATCAAAAGTTTTCATATGGCGGCACAATTTTTCTCCACATCCGAACGTGAGTAATTCCTCTCTTCTGAGACATAATGTGAGCATGGGATGAGCCTCAGCTTACGACAGGTCCAGCCTTTTGTCTCCTCTCCTGTCAGTGACTAAATTTAACATGCATAAGCCTCTTACCAGTACAGAGGCAAACAAGATGGACTTTTATTGGTTCTTACGAAACAAAGGTATCATTATTATTGCTTGAAGGAGTATGCCCGCAAAATTATGTTTTACCCGTCAAACTGATTTCAGAGGCAGTGCAAAGCAATAAATTCGGAAAGTGAAAATGTAATTCTATTCATGACACTCTATATTCCCTCAATATTGTAACATTTATATTATGTGCCAGGCTGGTTTTCCTCTGGAGGCTCAGTTGTCTCAAAGCCTTCTGTTTTCATAATAAAGACCTTATAATGGTACAAAGAGTACTCTACGTTTTCATATCGCCTTCTACCAACAATTTGCCCCTTTTAAGCTATTCCTGTTGCACATATTTTAACATAAAACCAAATATTTACTACAGACCCCGTCTTTTCTCAGCGAATGATGGTAGGGAGAATGGAGCCCAGGGTTGGTGTGTAATTTATAATATGCAGTGTATGATTTGTCTGGGTAATGAGGACAGAGCTCTTTTCTAAGCTATTCCACCCACTGAATGCCCTGATTGATTAGGGCCTGGTGAAACAAACTCAGTGGATTCATGCCTGCCTTAATGCTTTGGACCCCAAGCTGGAATATTAACCTAGATATATTACAATAAAATATTCACCTTCTTGTGCCTTATAAATCACAAAGTGGGCAGAGATTACAGTGAATGTGGCAGTGGTGTGATCAGGGTCAGCCCATTTTCTCCTTTCTCTCTGCTTCCCTTCCCTCTCTGTCTGGCTTTCCTTTCTGCCGAGACAGTAAGAGCATGTCAAAGACAGACCACAGGGTGGGGTAGGAGGACACATAACCAGCCATATGTCTTCACTCTGCAGCACAGCAGCCATGGGGGGAGATGGGAATACTGCCTAATCCATTACACAGTTTGTGTACAAATGGACACACAGATCTCTTTTGTTGACCTTTGTTCTAAGAAGCTGTATTTCATACTTTATAACTGTCGTAATTAAGGGTTAATAATATTACTAATTATCATGTTTAGGGACTGTTTTTTTAATGGATAACGGTTTAGCTTTACAGTCTTTTGTTTAATATTTTCCTAGAAGAGAAACATTAAGATAGACAAAATTAATGACACATATTATAAAACCCAAAAGACATGCATTAGTACTTAATAGGTTTTGATAGCCATATGCATTCCTTTTGTTTAGCAGTATATCCCATCGTGTGGGCGTTATACTGTGCCCTGAGGATGTATCGTAGGTGAGTAATGGGGGTGCAAATGTAAACACTGGGTTTGGGAAGCAGCTCAATCATGGGCTCATGCTGAGACTGTTAATATTCAACTGGAATTTCAGTTTGACATAAACTTTCATAAAATTGACAAGAGAGACATATTAACACAGCCATTCCCGAGGGTAAAACAAAAAGAGCTGAACAATGCCCAAACCCACACAGACACACACTCTCTTTCTCTCTCTCACACACACACACACACTCTCACACACACACACACACACACACACACACACACACACGAGACAGGAAGACAAACAGTTTCCCCGATCAGCGTGCCACATTAATGCAATTTAGAGATGAGTAACAGCGAGAAACAGACAGCATATTATCAACTAATGGCTTTGGTTTTGCAATCCATCTAACAGCAAATGTGCATGCTGATATAAATAACATTACTAACCGCGCTTGGAAAAAATATATCCACAGCAGAGAAACGATCATGAAACATCAAATGCAAAGAACAGTGCTTTAGGAATTTAATGAAATAGGTCAGGTTCTGCTATGATGTTTAAATTGGACAGACAGAAATAAAGTGTAGACATGAAAGATGGACAGCTCACGTTTAAGCTCAGACTTGCTTTAAAGCAGTTGCCAGTTGTGTGACATGAAATAGACAGCTGACATCAAAGCAAGAGCAGCATAATAAGCTTTGTGTGTATCTCTGTGTGTCTTGACAGCAGTCGAATTTATCAATCTACAATATAAATCCCTTGAGTTTTCCTGAATGACACGTTTTATTGGTTCTTTACAACTTTTTTTTCCTCCCAAGGATCATATAATACTATGGTCTACTGGTGTCAAACATGTTCAGGTTCGATGAGATCAGTGATTGAAATGTGACTGATGAGGGCAATTATAACTTAGTAATCATGTTAAATTTTTTCTTCCTATGTCAGGAATCATCATCTGTTCTGTATAATTGCGCTGCTTCACAAATTGTTTCATTTTTTTGATGTTGGCAGAATCAAATGCTGCTTGCTACCTTTGTTCAAAGTGCAACTACAGAAGAAGTTGGACTGCCTCAAGTTTCCAGAGGGCCATATTATAACATAGAAAGTTGTTTCACTTTAGGTGAATTGCCAGAAATCTTTTTTTTTTCTTCCTGACAGCAATATGAAATTCTGCAATGTGTATTCTAGTTTTCTCTCACTCAAGGATCCAGCAATCAGCAGTATTCGTTGTACTGCGCTAGACCGCCTTTAAAAAAGGGAAAGGTAAAAATACAGAGTTGCACATTAACACGAAGGAATGAGATGTAAGTTTCGCAGCCTGACTTTAAGCCTGCAGCGGTGAGCATTCCTGAAAATGACTGCCTGAGTATCTCTGGGTTATTATTGTGCCCGTCCTCCTAGGATGGGAGATGGTGGCAGGAACTGCTCAGAGGTATAGGAAAACTAACAGGATTAACAACTCCATTCCCCACTCACCCACTTTGGCCCTCACATGTGCATATAAGAGGCCATTTCTATGGTAATGCGTTGTTTACATGAATGGAAAAAAACTATTATTTGCCATTTTAGTCGTAAAAGCAAATGACAAATTGTGTATTTTTTTCTACTTTACCAGATTCCTATCAGCTTTGTTCATGTTTTTGGTTTTCCAATGGACAACAAAGTGATGTCCACACTCTTGATAAAACAGACCGCCAGGATGTAAATAACTTGAGTGCAATCTCACTCCCGTTTCAGGAAGCTTTCCCATCCATGGAGCTGGCTCTTTTACAACATCTTTGTAGTCATTCATGTTTCTAAAATAAGACATTCTTCTTCTTTCCCTGTTCATGTTTGGAACATAATTTTTGTAGGTGATTTCCCAGCACATTTATAACAGTCCTATTTATAATATTCATGAATAAAGAGCTAGTATAACAACCGTTAACATAATAAACACATGTAATACACTTGGCATCACAGGGAAATCATACCAGCAGGGTACATATTCTGGTCATGGGTGTCTGTCCTGACAGCATATTTTTAATTTGTCACTGAGCCACTTATTTTTCCACACATGTGCATTTCTCCAACTGTCCAACTATTCTGACGCCTGCTATCTTTCGAATGATTTCACTGTTTAAACCTTGAATTCCTGTCGAATATTTAGCCGGTCTCTTGTTTAGAAAAGTGAATTTGGTTCAGCTATTTTGTTAGATACCTGCACCCTGAGGAAGGTTTTATTAATACACTGCCCACACTGTTTGACCTTAAGTTGGATTTTGATGGACATTGAAATTTGTATTATAAATGAAAGCAAAAGAGCCAACATGCTGCATTTTAAGGGGTTCTTTGTGACTTTAGAGAAATCTGTGTTTGTGCCTTCACCTGAAGCCACCAGAATTGTTCTCTGTGCTTGTGTGTGCAATAATAGGTGTTCTGTGCAGGTGCAAAGACGAATGACATTTCAAAACAAACCATAGAGTTGCACAGTGCCGCGTGATCTGCATAAACACAACCTCGGCTGCACCACTCCATCCACTTTACTGCAAGCAGTTTCCTTTGAAGCCATGACATTACACAACACATGTTGTGCTAAAAACATACCAAAAAACTGTTTTTCTGTATGTTTTTTTTTCTGATTTGTGATCTTTATTGAGAGTTGATTTAGACAACAGTAGTAATGGGCAGTTTAATTGCCATATACAAACTAATACTAATTTGCATATTTATAAATGTGCACTGAAGCTACATAGGAATGATGATTTGTAATCCCTCACTGTGTCACAAAACACAATGACATTCTTCATCATTTTTGAATGCGTGAAGTAGTTTGCATTGATAATTGTTTTTACCAGATTTGATTTTACTCTGAATGGGTACATTGCCTCAGTTACTGTTCAGACTGGCTGCGTGTTGGTTAAACAACCCTGAGGGTTTAACTGGTTGGCATTGCTCCACATGGAAGAGAGACTGGTGAGTTGGCTGCTGTCATGTCTGCTAATAAAGACATCACATCCAATGGGCACGCATGCTCACGTCCTTGGTTGGCATGACAAATAATACCATTAACCCTACCTCCCAAAGCAGCCATTTTGATTGATGTGCGAGCAAAAGTGAATGGAGCGTATGTGTGTATATTTGTGTGTGTATGTTTAAACCCACAGTGGTCTTTATTGCTGTGACCTTTCTAGTCTGTATGCAGCTGGTCAGCATTCCAATTAAAAATGGAAATGTTGCACGTGATGATAATGGCGTTGGAAGCTTGGATCAGATCTTTGTATGGAGCCTCCACAGATTTACAGAACAGTTTTATTGCACGCACATGGGGTGTCTGTGATATATCACCAGGTGGCAGCATTTATGTACAGAATAAGCAGGAGCTGCAGTGGATCTGAATTCCTGTACTCAACTCTATAGACCCCTATAGCTTGGCAAAGGCATGTTATAAGATTTTGCACATTTAGTATTAGAAATTAAAAATCTAATTTCTGAGGACGAAATACCCCAATGTCTCATAATTAAAAAATGGAAGACATTTAATGTGGATAAAAATTTAATGGCTCATTCATAATTTACAACAACAGATGGGCATTCTGGCACATGGGATTGGACGCATGTGAAATGCTGTCACTTTTCAGGGGATGCTGTGTGCTTTGTATGATTATGAAGTGATGGGGTCATTTTGTTTTGTTTACCCTGAAAATTATCTGCAGTCTTCAGTAAAACAGAAGGTGTTTTTGAGCATGAAAAATTACAGCTTCTGAAGGTCGGTGGTCACTTTTCTGAAGTTCTGAAGTAAATACTCGCACACACATGATGGTCGCATTTATACAGCAGTGAAAGGAACTGTGCTTTTCTTGTCTGGTACCTACAAGTTGTCCAGGTTTCCTCAGCTTCTTTCTGTGGCTCTCATGCCAGCAGAGAGACTCTTATTTACTCATTTAATTGATGAAGAGCACACTCGCCAATAGTATTAATGATTTAAAATGTTAGAGCGAGCATGGTGCCAGATGTCAGTGTAAGACAGTTTAACTCTTGTTGTTAGATCATGTGTAACTGCATCACCAATTCCAAACTGACAGATGCACTCACACATTTATTGTCCTTTTTACCAATAGAAAGAGTGAATTGTGTGCACTTGTGGCTTTCCAGAGCTGTATACTGTATGTCACCATTAAAACTGTCATTAAACAGATTGCCAATTACACATCTCCTGTATTTCACCCCCATCAGCTCCAGCAGCCCCCCTTCAGATTGCCCTTCAGTACTTAAATACTGTGCAACCCAGAAGCACTAAGCAGGACTGAATGTGTGTCTGACTGTTTTAATAAAGGAAATTGCAGTCAGAACACTCTGGACCCAAATCAGATTTGAGTGATGATGATTTGACTTACGGCAAGACATGCTGAGAAGTCTTTGTGTCATGTGCCGCATGCGTGTGTGTGTGTGTGCGTGTGCGTGGGTGCGTGTTCGCACACACGTGCGATTTGTGGGGCTGATTGCATTAGGTGCTAGGAGTTAGTCCCTGTGGAGGAGCCACATGCTCGTTGTACCCCAGCTGTAGCTGAGATCTAATATTCCTCCACAGCACCATTATGTCCTTGATGGGCCAAACCCAATCTTCTGCTTCTTTGTGTCTGCCTGACAGGGCGGAGAACAGAGCGAAACATTGTGTGAGGAAGCACATCGTATGCAATATTCATTTCTTATGAAGTACACTTACAATCCTGGCTGTAAGATAACTTCAACTCAAGATTTCTCTGTGTCTTATACTGACATGTGGGTTTCTGAGAGATCTGTCTGAAGAGTGACACTTACTGAACCAGAATGTTCAGTCATATAGTGTACTCTTGCTTTTTTTTCAGATTCATCTTCTGTATTGCATTTCGTCTGCAGGGGTAGACAGCTAACCTCCTGGTCACTGCTTTGTTAATTTTCTCAGTTTAGAGGACAGGGGTGCATCCATTTCTGTTTGTAGTTGATGTTTTGCCTGAGGCTTTTTGAAGCAATTGTTGCAGATGCGTGGTGTAGTGTGGGTGGGCCAGACAGAGGGCACTATCGTTACCTCTCTTAAAATGGCCACAGTGGAAAGCCTCCATTAGTCAGCATTCAAGTTCTGCTCAATATCTCCGTCCACCCAAACAGCACCCCTGACAAACAGAGAAACGTCGTCCTCACTCTGCGCACATCAGTTTCAGTCGGCCAATTCAGTCTTCATTTTAATATGCCCCACCATGCCAGATGCTCTAAGTGCACGCTATATTCCCCGTTTAGGATTAATTCTACAGCTGTTGCATTTGTTTAGCATATAATGAAAAGGCTCTGTCTATTTTAAGAGAGACAGTCCTTCCTGATCCCTCTGTATGCTTCTGTTATAGACGAGAAATTGGCCTTTTCAGTGTGTAATCTCACTCCATTGTCTCTGCTGATTTGCATTATTGTCATCAATTCATAAGCAGTTAGGAGGGTGCCATGTTAGATTGACAGTAGCAAGTGGAGAAGCAATTAACACAAACAGCTGGTTACAGAAAAAGACGGGGACTGTGTCAACCATGAGGGACAAAAAACAAACACTTTCAGTGCAAATGCTTCTTCATCTTGGAGCAATTGATACAAGTCGGTAATGTGGATGCATATTACAGAATAATGTAAATTTTCATATTTATAGTAGTTGAAGTAGTATATTACCAAAAAATTTGGTATTGTTTGACATGTGCGTCCCTGTATTGAAAGTGTTACAGTAGCAGATTAGTATTTTAACATCCAGGACTGCAACTTGCAAGAGTAACTGGATATTTAGATTTTTTTCTTCAGATTAAGTTTAGATTTATTGTTTTTACCAATAGATGGAAGACAAGGAAACCTGCGAACACCTCAGGTTAGCTGGGTCATGCTTACTACAATACAGTTAACAAAAAAGAAAAAAAATAATTAAATGCAGTTCCATGTGCAGTGTGTCTCCTTTAAGGTGTACAGTATCTTTACCGGCAAAGTCACCACATCCCCACCCCAGTACTCATCCCATCTTGGCTGTGTGATAATATGATGAGTTTTTATTGCTGCATGAGTTGTTTTATCTCCTACAGTTGATTTTCTATTTTTATTTTTATGTATTTCATGTATTTGCAGATTTTTTAAATAGATATTTATTTTTCTAGAAAGAGAGAGGTCATTGTATTCTATCAAACATTTCTATCAAATATGGCTATGCTTCTGGAAAAAGCATTTGGTTATTTGAATGATTGGGGAGTTGAACTGTTTCCTGTAATACTAACTTTGTTGCCATGGTAACACTTCATTCTGGCACTACAGCGAAGGCTATTGAAGATAAATTGCCCATTTGCCACATGTTGGCTCTTTAGCCATATGTGCTCATTTCTGACACCAGATTTATGTGCTCATATGTGCAGCAGTTAAGATACTATTTCTTTATACTAAGGTGCAGATTCATTTCACCGATGACCTGCTTGTTTACCAACATCTGCTTAATTAACCTCCTGCCTTAGCTGCAGTGGATCTGCCCCAACAGACTACCAAGTGCCATCCCCCCAATCCAGGACAGCTGCCAACTGGCCGGCAGGTGACCGCATAAACCTCTGGGCCCAGGACAAGATTGATCACTCCAATAACTCCTCAGGATTCAAATATGTGAGATGATTGTTATAGTGATTGGATGCCCCTAATAAACAGCAGGCTATATTTGGGAAAGCATCTCCCACTGGGTCATTTAGAGTCCACTGGGTCCAAACATGGCAGCTCTATGGCCAGATGTTTGATAACAGACTCACTTCCACTGCCAAGTTTCTGAACTTCAATAGCCTTAAAATGATTGTTTAATCAATAGTTAGTCCAAATTTTAATACTTTTATGGCATTTCTATTATTTAAAAGCAGACTTGTGGAAATATCTCACTCCATTTTTCAGTGGTTACGTATGTACGTATGTGTTGAAGTATACACTTCAGGGTTTTTGACAACTCGAGTCTTAATTGCGTCAGTTATTAGTTGTGATAAAACGAATCGACAATGTCATTGCATACAGCAGCTTCTCCAGGAAGCAAACATTAAAATGATCCAGGCTTCCCATTGAAAATGTACATTTAACTTCAGCTTTAACTTCCCTTACTTATAGAAGTTGTGTGTGCATACAGGATTTTTAGCAACAAGAAATTATATTCTTATACTTTTTGGGTATTGTCATTTTTAAAGTTGTGTGTCTAAATAAGTTGTTTAGATAATATGACTAAACTGAAGGTTAGCTTACTATGTGTGGTTGACAGCTTGTGTTCCTTACCCTCCTTGTGTTTCTTATGTCACTGCTTCCCCAGATCTCAATAATTACCTTTGTGAGTAAACTGTTATTGTAACTGAGAGGAATGGTGGAAAAATAGGACACTTTGGCAAAAATAAAAAAAAATAAAGCAGCTTATTGTGGATGCCACAGCTTGCACAAGCTTTCTGGCCACACTGTTTTTTCTGACCCCAAAGTGGTCTTAAACATCCCATGACAGGTTGTGCTGTTTTGTGGGAATGCCTCTTCTTTCCATTTATTGCTCATTTACTTGAGTTCTCTTTGGTCTTCACCACTTTTAGGTTTCCTTAAATATATTGGTATGTTAATAGCCTTCTGTGCAGTTCACAAGAGTGTTCCCATTTTAGTCAGTTTTGAAATGTCAAGTTCAGTATTTCAGCTTTATCATCCTAATATGTTTATCACTTTGATTTCCCTCAAGATTTTATGTGATTTTGATTGATTGGTTGGTTGGATGATTGGATGATTGAATTGCCTGTTGGTGACGCTCATGGACAAATTGCAGCTGAGATCTGACCATTGTCAAGTTCAGTGACGTTTCTGCTATTTTCTGCTGTCTGCTATTTCATTTGGCCTCATCAGACTGTTCAGCAGTCTAAATTCGAGACCATGTAGTGGAAAAATATCCAGTTTAGGTACTGAGCAACGGAGAAATTGTGACATATCAGTATCTTTAAGTCCAACTCTAATTTAAAAAAAAAAAA
>NTHP01000008.1:2758738-2782192 GCA_003416845.1 Oplegnathus fasciatus
TGGATGGGGGCATTGTCATCCTGGAAGAGACCACTCCCATCAGGATAGACATGTTTCATCATAGGATAAAGGTGATCACTCAGAACAACTTTGTATTGATTTGCAGTAACCCCAAACCATGCCAGCAAAATGCCCCCCCCAGCATTTTTAACAGAGCCAGCAGATCCCCTCACTGTAGGGGTCAAGCATTCAGGTTTTTCCTTTTAATTTGTCACCCATCTGCAAAGTTGACATTTCAGAGTAACTGGTTTGACTGATAAAATGGGTAGGACGCAATAAACCTGATTTATAATGCTTTCATTTTGAATTCTAACCCACAAATATTCAGCATCATGCAGCCTTTTGATTCAGCACACATGCTTCATCCACTTTTTTGCTTCTTGCTAGACTTCATAGCTAATGTCATAACTAGTTCAAGAGACTAGGCGTCTATCCACGTAATAATACGGCATTAGATGGTATGACAAATCTCTTATGGCTTCTAATCATGAAATATTAAAAACAGCCAAGTGATTATTGAGAAATTATACCATTCTCAATATTCACTTCATGTGCTGGAATTATATAAAAATATTTTATTGATGTAATTTAAGCCCCCTCAAATGTTTTGATCATGGCTTTAGGACATAGATGAACTTGTACTGATTGTGAGAGAAAAGGCAATAAGAACAAAGAAGTGGGGAGTAACCTTTGAAGATGATCTTCTTTGTCACCTCTCTTTGCCACCGGCGATGTTTCTAGCGAGGCAAAAGCTAATTTCATTAAGGCATGGGGGATGGGTTGTGTTCGCCTCAGAGTTGAGCCTACATTATATCATTATAGACTTCATCAGTGTTTCAGAGAGAGGAACAGGATGATCAATACATAGTTCTGCAGGCGCTCACACCAAAACAGGGTACCTGGCTGAGTGAAATCAAATAGTGTGTACATGATTCCACCACTGAAATCACAGAGGTTGCGAACCTCACTGGTTCAAGGTGTTCATGCGGGCTATAATAGGAGTGAGATCCTCTGCTTTCTTTAATCTACTTTCTGCCTCTCCCGCTTCTATCATTGTCCTCCCAGCACTCAGGTGAGCAGTGCAAGGTAGACTGGAAGGGTGAAGCACTCAGAACATGACTTTATCTCTTTTCACCAGCTGCTCTCTGCTCCCATCTATAGAGGGAGCAGGGGAGGAGATTGAAATGCAGTGCAACGGTGCTGTCGCAGAGGCTAACCCTGAAAAAAGGCCTTAAAACGAGTCACAGTGACAGTAAGTCCCACAGCAATAGAAACCAGGGGAGGGGTGGTGTTTACTACAAACCAATAATTATGGCTTACCTTTGCTGTGTGCCCCAACATGGCTGAGTGCGCTGCAGAATAACCTCTGTGTCGCAGCTTTTCTCCACTGTACTGTTTTTTCTGTTTACCCAGGCACAGTACTCCTGCTGTACACACGAGTGATACTGATACTGATACTGATGGAAAGTGTGGAGCTGTCATATAAAGTGTGATCTATGCTTCATATGTGGACAGGAACAAAAATGACCTGCTCATAAATGCTGCTCCAGATTGAGCTTTCTTTAACCAGTTTATGTTTAAATGAACACTTTACTCTTATTCTTTGAAAAAAGTGCATATAATGCAACTGTGTGTGTGTGCATGTGCATGAGCATGTGAGGCAGAGCGAGCATGAGCCTGAACAGGGGGAGGGGAGTAATGGTGCCCTCTGCTATTCCTAGTCAACATGTTAATTAAAGAATTATTAGCACTGTTCCACATGTAGTCAGACGCTGGTGATTAAAATGAAAAACTATGTTCAGCCTTTTTTTTGTTCTAATCTATGAAGCTGAGACCCTGATATGTAATCACAGCTGTGGTATCATTTAAATTAGAATTCTTCTGACATTAAAACGTCTCATTTAAATACTGCTACTGTTAGATCCAAGTTAGTGTAGTACAAACTGCCTTTGTTTGAGCTGACATTTTATATAACAGAAAACTTGCCGAGAAACACATGAAACCTATTGATTCCTTGTTATAGAAAATGAGGCTATGGTCTGGGAAACATTTCAAAGATCCTTCACTTTTTCACATTGCTGTCTGTCAATGTCCATATTATGTCCATAAGGTACTGAGTATTATCATCAAGTCCTGGTTCTGATTCTTTTTTCATTCTTTTTATTTTATTTGACTATAAAAAGGAACCAAAATATGTTGAAAGGAAAAACCACCTCTACTTACAGCTGATTTGCTGTGTATGAATCAGGATCTTTTTTGGCAAAAATAGATGAAAACCAGAAACACTGAGTCTTAGAAATACAGTTTGTCAGGTAGGTGTGTGGGTAGGTGGTGTCTAGATATGTACTGATTTTCACTCATAGAAACCCTGAGTTCAACACTTAGGGCAGGCTTTTGAAGTTAATGTGAATTCAAACAGATGTGATATTTCCTGATTTGGGTATTTGATTATTTAAGTGCTTGAGTTGAGTGGCGGGTAATGGCCCAGATTTTAGGATCCTTTTTTCAAAAAAGGGTTAAGGGAAATAGACTCAGCAGAAATGGGATCGCTGAGCATTATTAGTGCTTTAAAATCGCAGGATTTGCTACTTACAGTAAATGCTGGATTAGTGCAGGGGAAATGCCAGTGCCAGCTTGCATACATTTCCAGGAATACAAACATTTAAAAACAACATGTTTTGTGCATTTGGTTCATGTTTGTGTGCCTGCATATAAGGAAGCATGCATATCATCTGTTTGTAAATGTTTTTTTGAATGTGTGTGTATTTGTGTGCATGAGTGTGTATGTGGCCTTGTGTCTGTACTGTACCTGTGTGTAGGCTTTGCTGTCTTGTTTGCCTGGCCGTGGCAGAGCAGCAGTCGCTGCTTGGCTCACACACCCGCTGCTGTCACATTTCAGGACACACTCTGACTCATTCAGTTTATACCCTTGACTGCCCAAACACCTCCTCGGGCTTTTCACCTCTCTCATGGGTTACCAAACTGACATCACTGAATATGAAGACAATAAAAGGGCACAGTATACTGGGGTTTATTTTTCTCACAACAGTGCCAGAACTGTCCTGAACTACAGTTTGTAATGTCTAGAACTAAAGAAGAATCATAACAAAAATTAAAATTTTAAATTGAACAAGTCACATACTAAAACACATGGCTCTGTTGGATGTTTCAGAATGAAAATTAAAGCTGCACTAAGAATTTATTTGGACACTTGACAGCAACAGAACAAGCTGTAAACCTAAAATAGACATATTAAGACCTTACTCAGTTGTTATGGCCAAGATGTTAGCAAATGGTTGCTTATTTACACATCCAGCTGACACTGAGTGACGTATAAGCGTTTGTTTGGAGTCATGTTTGTGTCCACCTGATAAATGTAAGTCCAAAATTCACTTTATGCTTAGCTTTGGTCTCCACCAACTTCTGAGAAAAATATTCGGCTCTATAGCTTGCTAGATGCTCGACTGTGTTCACTAGCTAGTCTCTAATGTTGTCTATTTGCTGTGTGGTGCTGGGCAGGTATCGTGCAGTGAGTTTATCAGTGCAGTTTGTCAGAAAAAAAACCTGCCTGGTGCTGCTGGAAACAAGGTTGTTGAGAGCGCAGTTGTGGGTAGGAGAACCAAAACAATGATCCAAAGTCGACTAAAAGTCTTAAGGGCCTATGGGCTAAGTGGGACTGAAGAGTTGAATAATAAATCTCTGCGTGTACGTCACAGCAAGCGATCCCACTCACATGGCACAAGCTGTAGTCATTTGTTTGTTTGTTTGTTTGTTAAAAGATATTGATTAGCAAGGCCTGCACTGTAGAGATGCCTCTGGTTAAAATTGTCTTAAGAACATAAGGCTTGTAAACTTGTTTTTACATACAGGAAGTTGATACACATTTCATCCTGTTTCATTTTGCAAAAGTTCATTTGTTCTGTGTGTTTGTACAGAACAACATATTGTTGTCTGTTTGATAGTGCCATGTAATTTCTCAGTGGTATTTATCATCGGTGGCCATTTCCAAGTACATAGTTATAGCACATTGACGCATGGTGTTTCACAATTGCCACTCACAGCACTTGAGGTTTCAATAAATCAAATAAACTTTAGCTATTTTTTCCACAAACAGAGGGACAAAAAAGAAAATCTAGATGTATATTACTTATTGTTAATGAAGCTGTAGGGATTTGACGACAATAAGCAGGCGTTATTGGTATACTATGTCTTGAGCAGGAGTGCTAGAGGTTATTCAAACAAACCCCCTTAAACCAAACAGAGCTCTGTTTCTGTTTACCAGCGTTAATGCTCTGTTATTTAGTGCCACAGGCCCAGAGGGAGCAGGGTTCGTCTGCAGGGTGAATATTCATTTGGGACTGACACCTGAGACTCACAGGCTTCCTCACAAGCACATCCTCATTCTTCATTAGATATGTGATGGATGCACAGTATTGACTGCATTGTTTCAGTGAAGTATCCACTGTGGTCAACACATTCATTATTCACTCTGGTGTTTATTCCATATTTATTGTCCGTGTAGCTTTGTAGATATGTGCTTGGTAATTGGGAAATGTTGTTGTTTGTAAAAGTGACACGGCAGTGCAAGAAATAGCATGATATTGTGGTTAAATATTTAAATACAGCAATATTGTCGAGGTCATGTGAACAAGATTAACAACAAAAAGTAACAATGTATTACAACAATGTGTTATAATACAACATTTAGATTTAGCAGTGTAATTTCCCTTCATGTTAGTGCACTGGGAGGCATAGAATTGCAGCGCCCATGCTTTTGAGCTTCCCCAGACTCTCCATTGTGTGGAATATAATGAAGGCATTGAGTGCTTCATGAAATCCATTTCCCTCTAGATCAATCTGGCCTAATGTCATCTGTCTCATTCACATCTAACTGCCTAGGACTGTATTAATAATTGCATCGGCTGTATTGATTTCCATTGACCGTCGGAACGGCCTGTGTGAAACACTGTAGTCTTCAAGCGGCCTGACCCTAAATCAAGTGACATCTCATTAGAACAGACAGTGGCTCTTAAACAGATCTTTTCCGGCTATAAAAATGGAAATGGGAAATGCCCACTAACATAAAAGAGGATTGTTTCTTCATTCTTTGCTGATATGTCATTCGCTGAATAAGTCAATATGTCCCCTCTGAGGTTGACGAAAGGTGTCTTGTTCATTTTTTTGTTATCAATTTACCTGACACAATTCTTTTTTCTATACTCACTGGTGACTTAATTAGGGATACCTGCCTTGTTTTGCATTCAGACTAGACTGGCTTGTTCGAGGCTGAATTCTGGTTAGGTTATGTTGTTTAGCTCACACAGACGTGTTTTTGGCCAGGCATTCATGCTAAGTACCTCTCATTCCGTATTGGGTTGAGGTTGTTCAAGCCACTGTAGTAAAATTAAATTGCTGTCATTCTCTTTGCACGATGTAAAGAATGAAAATATTTGGCCGTTCTCCTCTGAGGTCTCACATTGACAAGTTATTTGTTTGTTCCCACAGAGCAGCCACTGAATGTTTTCTTTGTTTAATTTATTGCACCATTCTGTGTGAACTCCAGATGCTGAATTGCGTGAAAATCTTGGAGGGTTGCAGTCTGAGATGCAGAGACCAGTACATCTGGAAACCACAGTCATACCATGTTCAAAGTCATGTAGATCACAGATCTTTATCATGCATCCCCAAAGCTTTAGTTAAATAGTTACTGGATATTTTGTCTGAGTACATTACAACGTCATGATTTGAGATTGATATGGTTTAAAGCTACCAAGTTGGTTTAAATTCTGGTATTTTTCAACCATCGTGTTATTCTCACATGTTTTTTTCCGTCTTGGCTATGGTTCATGCTAACTTTGCAGTCGCGAATCCGTCAAAACAAGTGGTGTGAGCCTTCTAGAGCTTTCAAAATATAGCAGAATTTTACATAAAACATTTTAAATGCTTGTCTCTGAGTCTGACCCGGAAGTACATAAAGAAAGTAGCCTCCTGGATTAGTTATTGTAGCTAACTGCATAGGGATCTACTTCTGGCACAACATACCAAACTAGCTAGCAGTTTGTTTACACGTGGGAGGCTGAGAGTTGCTGTTGTTTTAGCGTGTGGTTCTGCTAGATAAGTAGTGCCAAACAAAAGAAGATCTGTTTATGTTATTGTTGAATGAATTTGCCTTTAACAACCCTATCACACCCACATATAGTGTAATCACTAGCATTCAAATTCTCCTTTTCCTTTCTCTCTTTTTTGCCTCCGGATGACTCCTTCAACGGACCTTACCCCAACTAGGTAAGTGCACAATTACATTTACTACATCATATTTTGTTGCTGCGACAGCTATTGATATGTATGATAAACCAAAGGAAAAATTGGAAGCGTATCGTCAATTGATCAAATATCACAGTGGAAAGAGGGCAGGACCTTTGGTTGTGAGGACGCTTTCTTTCTCAGTCTAATGAGCCGCTGCTGACTGGCCGCCACCATAGGTTAATCTCCTTCTTTGGCCTTCTTTTCACTGTAAAAAAATCTAAAGAACTTCATGTTGAATGGTTCAGTCATGTCTTTTCTACTGAGTTTATAACATCTTCATTGTCAGAACACCTTCAGTGGAGTAAATAACTCTTTAATAATGTTAAAATAAATTGAGGAATTAAGAATTCTAGAGTTGTCCAGTCAAAGTTAATTGATTTGATACACAATACGATTGTTGTAGTATTTATGGATTTTTTAAAATTGCATTTTGTTGCATTTTGCTAACGTCCTTTAAATGGTCATGATAAGCATCAGAATAGACGTTTAGGACTTTCAAGGATTATCAGTTGAAACAATGACCCATTTTTTTACAGTGCAGCTCAGCCCAATATAAAGGACAATCTGTGGCTGGATCTGGTGCTAAATGAGTGCCTTATGATTCAGTGCTGCTCTCTCATGGCTGAGCTCGATTCAGTAATGAGTTAGTAATGAAATTTGGGTTGGTGGATGCTGGGTAATGTGGCTAAGCAATGCACAGGGGGTCTGTGGCGAATGCTCACTTGCTTGTTGGGCCCTGGGCTCTGATGAAACCCCCACAGGTTTTAATATTAGAGCAGAGGCCAGCGTTGGGGAGTTGGGCTAACCCAGCCTTATTGCCTTCTGATAAAAGAATATTGACAAAGGACAGACATTTTCCACATCTCACCTAGGCTGCACATATGTCATGATTAATGATTAATGAGGAAAATAACCTATCTAATGTCTCTATAATAATTCTATCTAATTTAACAATATGGCCGTTCAGTCGCCTAGCTCCCTTCTCTATCACCTCCCCTTTACATTCCAATCTTTCCATCAGACTGTTCTGCTGAAAGCAGCAAAATGGGAGCGCTCGTTTTCAAGTTTAATAGTCATTAGATTTGTAACAGAGTGACAGCGTCATGAATCTAGAAAGCCCCTTTATTGTGTTAGTATGCTCAACCTTGTAAATTCCTTTGTGACTCTTTGTAAATTTAAAGCATCAATTACACTGTGTAGTGAAGATCCGTGATAAATCTGTGTGGCGAAAGTGTTGCTGTGTGTTCAGACAGAGATTGTTGTTGTTCTTGCGTACATCCTGAACCAGCCATGCATTTGAAAGAAAATCTCACCGTGTTGTCAGTATGTAAATGCATTTGTATTCATCTCACTATTTTCATGATTGATTGACTATAAAATGTAAATGCGTACCCCCAGACAGTTTATCCTCAGCACAATTTAAAGGTACCCTTGCATCAGATATTGTTGAACTGCGTCGAACCTGAAATGATTGCATGTACGTATGTATACTAAACACTGTTTTGATAAACAATTCGTCACCCTCTAATGTCACATGAAATTAATATGTGGCCTTGTTGGAGTTTTCAATTTGTTCTTTGCAGTGCTGTGCTTTCTCTTGCTTTTAAGGATAAGAAGCTGTTTGTGTGGAAGTCAAGCCAATATAGCTACCATTGCCTCCACAATTTTTCACTTAGATATAAGCCACTTTCCTGCACTGCCCGAGTCAAGCCCACCTAATCCACTGTGTACTTGCCTGCCTCCCTAGTTTGCCGCAGCAGTGGCGGTGACACTGGACATGTATACAGCTTGGGGCCACATAAGGGCTACCTCCACCTAAGGGGAAGAGGAACCCCTGTAATGACTAGTTGAGAGAGCTGGATGAAAGGAGCACAGCAGAGAATAGAGACCAGAGAGTGGAGCTCGGCTGACCCAAGGATCACACTCTGGTTTGGCCCCTTGGGGTTTAGATCACAACCAATTGTAGCAGCCCCACTGCCCAGGCCTCACACACACAGCATGTTTTGAGCAGGGCTGTTCACAACCCCGCTGCAACCCTGCTGCTACCTTTCCATAGGAGCCAAGGCTGAAGGTCTAAAGGGATACGGTATTAAGGAAGAATTAGATCCTAACTCTCCTTAAAATGCCCTAGGCGATGTTAGTATTAAAAACGACCCTTTGTATTTGTCACACCATTAGAGTCTACCTTATTTTCACTTTACTGTAATGCTTCAAAGGGTACATTTTTTTTCTCTGCCTTTGTTAATATGCACTACACTGTCAAAGCACAAGCAACTCTAGCCCCCAACAGTGTTCTGTGAACCTCATTTAAATGGAAATTGTACAATTATAACCCCTGTGAAACTCTACCACTGTGATGAGAGAACTGAGACTTTTTTATGTCAAACATGCATTTTTGGTAATGCAATTACTGATGCTGAGTTTCTTCTCTCTTTTCTGTTGGGAGGGGAGACTGCTTAAGGTGTGTTTTGCCTCTAAATGCACAACAGCAAAGATAATGGCAGCTATCAAGCTATCAAGTTTTTTTTCCACGAGGCCCACACACAGGGGGCCCATGAGACAGAGTTGCAGTAGTAATCTTCTTTCCTGCGTGACTCCCACCTTTAACTGGGCTAGGCAAGGCCTGCTGGCACAATAGCCTCGCCACTTATCATAACCACCTGCCATTTACCCGCAAACACAATCCTATTCTCTGACTAGGTAATTACCGTGTTTGCTTCCACATTGTTGTGTCTCCACCATGCTGATAGTCCTGTCCAAAGATGACAGCTACCGCTGGTTCTCCAAAGGCTCTACAGCTATGTGCCATATGCGCCTCTCCAATATTGTTTATCTTTTTTGTTGAATCCAAAGCACCCTGAAGAGACAAACATCACATCTTGTTTTTATGCTTGTGTACAACACGTACATCCGTCTTCTTTTTTTTTTTTTTCTCTGTAAATTGAGTCTATGAAGTGGTGGGGGTTGTGAAACACTATGAGCGACTGTTCTTCCATTCAAAACACAGGGAGACACTTGACTCTTCAGGTAGACGGTAGAGTCAAAAGTACTACGATGGGCTTCACGAACTGTCTTTTTCCCAGCATGGCTACAGCTGCAAGATGTTTACTTCAGGCCTTTCCATAAATACAAGGCTTCTCAACTGACCGGGATTAGCACTGTGGGGAAGGGAGGTTCTACGAAAGGGGATGGGAGTGGAATGTGGTTTTTGGGGGTAAAAAGCAGCTGTTTGAAGACCGTAAAAGCTTCCATGATGTAGGTCCTGTGTACTTGATAATGATGACCCTGGATCCCATTACTCCAGAATCAGGGAGTCAACATCTATGCCCTACAATTTAGAAGCAGGATTCCATTCTGTAATGAGAGGCCCCTGGTCTGGACTGCACGGGATAGCCACGTGATACAGGAAGTCAACCCGGCTCCAGGTCACACAAGAAACACACTGACCTCAGTAAGACAGCTACATACTGTCCATCCATTAAGTGTATGGTTGTAGGCATAGACACAGGTTTCAGTGATATACAAACATTAATGTATTGCCAAATAGAATATTTAAAGTTACAAGATTATGCATGACACGTGTGGCTCACTGGTCATATTTTAAGATAATCTCACCATCTGTAAAATCTTCATGGTTTAGTAAGTGATTCTGAAGTACCAGATCTTTTTCTTGAGGCCTGCTGATGTAGCTATACTAGTCATAGTCAATTCGATATTACAGAAACCTTAGTGTATGGCCAAAATAGAATTTTTAAGATTGCAAGATCATTAATGACAGTTGTTTAGTTGAAATTTAGCCAAACAATCGTTAAATATATATTGAATATTGCATCATATTTAAACAAGAAATCTACTGTACCTTATTTCCAGATGTTATCAAGCTTTGGCAGCAGATGAAATCAATTACATCAATAGATTTGTAAACATTTAGTCATTTATTGGTAAAATAATCCACAACGAACTGATGTGGTGCAAAACAGTGTAATATATCATGATTACAGTTTTAAACAGACCATCAGATCCCTGTAACAAATGTTATTTTCCAAGTAACCTTTCCAAAAGGGAATCACAGTGTATACAATACAGTGCTTATATTGCTCATCTCAGGGGGCAACTGATAAAATAATTTCAAGGAAGGACAATTGGTCTCTACTGAATTTTAAAACTCATTTACTGTCTTTTGCCAATTTTTGACAGATGGGAAAGTGGCAATTCTGTTTAGCTCCCCAAAGACTAAACAAATTAAATGTGGTGGGGTCACTGACGAGCTCCTGTGACTGAATTAACGCCACCCTTTTCATAATTGCTCTAGAATATGTGCTGTAGGTTTCAGCTCGATACACCCTGCCATCTTGCGCACACAGATTTATCCAGACCCTGACCCCCCACAGCCTTAATTCACATCAGGATTAGATTTCCCCCCATACTTCTTCCATATTTTTTCCGTTATATATATGAAACTCCATCTAGTTGCAGGCAGCATCCTAACTCAGTTGATAATACAGTTTATTAAAACTCACCATGGTGGGTTTGGTGGAATGGAGGTCATATAGGAGACTCTAACCTGTGTCATCTATAATTCATTGTCAGAATATGCTCTTCTTAGTGGGATTAAAGTTTAATAACTTGACAGGCTCTGTAAATACCCTTTTGTGCAGAGCTAGTGTCTTGCCTTGTGTGGGGACCGGTGCAGGGTCTAGATCTTGTGCTGAGTAGGGGGCTGGGAGAGATGGAGAGTATCTGTTGGGGGAGAGGAGGTGCAGTAAGCCCAGGTTAAGCCCTGAGAGCCCACCGTCAGCAGGCCAGTCTCCTGCATAAGGACAAGCCCCAGCTGAAATGTGTTTCCCTGCAGATAAGGTCCAGTCCAGAATGGGGGCATGGATGAGATGTGGCCCCTATCTGTTATGGTTCTTATTGTGTGGGCGAGCGATTAGGTTAGGGGAAATGTAATACCTCTATGAAGGAGTTTTGCTATGTATGTCCTGCTGTAGTAACTTGCCGTGAGGTTAGACAGGGTTGAGAACAGACTGTATATGCGTCTACAGTTGTTGGAGTTTTACAGTCTAATCATCAGAGCAGTATATTAAGCAAAAGTGCACATCGTGTCCAGCGTAAAACACTTTCTACGCGGCACGAGTCTTTGTAAGACTAAGGATAAGTACATGCTTTTATATACTTTATTGTCGCTGTTTTGGATTTTACAGTCTCACAGGAGTCTGGCTGACTGACTGTCTTTGGCGAGCCCTGTCATCATTATTAGGTCTGTCTTGTTTATGGCTGCATTTAGCCAGTGGACTAGGTGGGGTCACAGAAAGGAAACAATCTCTATTTGGCCATCACTCAGTGCTTGTTAAAAATCACAGCTTAGCTGTAGGACTGAACCTCATTGTTCCTACAGAACATTAATGCTCTGTTATCAGTAACTGAGTTATCAGTAAGAGATCTCTGATGTGGTTGGACATCATAGCACCACTTCAGTGTGGTGACCTTTTTCCTGCATCCTATTCCACTTAAGAAGTGCATGTTTGGTCAGGCTTGTGGACATTTGCCATTGTCTGATTGCTAAGCAGCAGTGTTTTGGCATTCCTAGAAATCAGTTGAAGTATGTCTTATAGTCCAGGCTCAGATTCAGCTTTTGTTGGATCTACTTGGCACCAGACCAACCAATTAACCTCCCTAAATGGCAGTCTGGATTGTTTGAAATCCTTTTCGTCACATTTAGACCCCCTGTGGTTTCTATCAGGGAACAACGGGAAGGAGTGATGCATAGTGTGTGTGAGTGAGTGTGTATGCTTGCATGTGTGTGTGTACACAACCGGGGTACTACTGCACTGTATAAGCATAAGAGTTTAAGATGTGGTGTTAGAGCTATGGCCTAGTAATTTCATTTTCTCTTTAATATAGCTTGAATTCCCTTTAAAGCATGGACGTGTAAATGTATTTTTGCCATTTTTTCCCCTCAGTGGTCCCTCTCTTTCAGGGTTATGGAGCACATTATGGTCTAATTACTTTGATCTGGGCCCCGCTTGTAAAACCAAACCTGTCGTGGTGCTCTTCAGACCATCTCCTCACTTCAAAGTAAAAGAATCTATCTCTCCCAACCCTCCTATTTACTGTTGTGGTTAGGTGAGCAGGAAGAAGTGCTTCCCTCCAGACCCATCTCCACTGATGTAGGCACTAGATTGCAATTATTCTGATGGACGGGTCAGAAAAGCCTTTCCTTCCTCACAAAACTCAATTCACCTCCATTCTATTTTGTGGCTTTCATGCAAGTAACGTGAATTTATGTGTTCTCCTGACTGTGTGTGTGTGTGCACGTGCTGTGGTGATCTTGTGATTTCACCGCATAAAACAACTTGTGTTCCGGGTCTCTTGGGGGCTGATCCTTTGACATAGAATAGATTAAACAGTGGAGGAGATGGCTTTGAGTGCTGCACCGGGCAAGTGGGCAAGTGGTACAACAGCCAGGTAATGCTAGTGTAATGCATTCCCACCACACCTCTGCTGCAGCTCTGAATATACAGTCAACAGCTACACCTCTCAATGAGTGTTTAAATGTTACCTTGTAATTTGCTGCAAGCCTTGTAGCTTGTGTTACAGTTCAGCGTTGGGTAAAGTGTGAAGAATTCACACAATACTAGCAGAGTGCTCAAGGAGCGGAGGTTAAGTACTCTGCTTGTTTGTATCACCAGTATTGCCAATGAAATGTCTAAACCCATTAATGTATTTTCAGTAATAAAAAGCTACCGTTACTGTCTCTTCTAATACAGGTTTCCTTTAGCTGCAGGAACTTACAGACTCCCACTGTTCCAAAATCTATTAGAAACAGCCAGCAGAGACAAACTGCTGGCTTGACTAACATACTACATCATGTAGACAATGTATTTCAGTTTTTAAATACATGGTTTTAACTTTCAAGTCGTCATCAAATTAAATGAGGTTTGTTTTTAGGCCGGTTGCCTTTACTGTGCGTTTTTTTGTTCTGGTAGCAGAGAAGACATAACACAAAACTTGAGTCAGAATGACAGGAAACTATGTGCAACTTCATCTTTAAATTCGGCTCGGGCATAATGGAAGTCATTTTGATATGACTGTAGCTGCAGTGAGTCATGTTTGGACAAAGAGAATACGCTCATTCTTCAACACAATGTACTCCATTAGACAAAGAACCAATGTGTCTCTTTTAGCTGTTATTAAAGGCTTTTTATAAAGTATAGGTAAAGTAAAATCAGTAAAACAAGTTTCATACATTAATTGATGGGTATAGATGTTTCATGGGCATTAATGCCAATTGACAACACATTAAAAGTGCACCAGTTTTGTCCTCTAAAGTGACCCTTAGTAGTGTATAGCAATATGAACGCTAATGAGAGTCTTTTGAATCCTCTCCTCAGTATACACAGATTTGAGCCTTCCCTCTTACCTGGATAAGAGTCCCCTCTTTGTTTTCAAGATAGATCAAGTGGGATTGTTTTGTCAAAAATTATGGCCGGCCATTTGTCTTCATTCAGAGAACAATTGCAGTGTAACCATGGGGCTTCCTGTCTCTATTGTTTTCCCCAACTGTATTCATTTTTCTCAGGTATGGTCACTTTTTCTCAGGGAACATATTTTGTACAGTTATACAAACCCAGAATGTCTTAACCCTGAATACCTAATTATATATTCATACCCATATAATAAAATGTCCTTTCTTACCATCTGTAGTAGTAAAATGTGGTCTACTCTGTGCCATCCTTTGTAAACATTACTGTCAGAATCCAGTAGAGGGCACATTTTGCTAGCTGCTTTTCTCTTTCATATCACTGTTTTTAAATGTACCACACTCCCTTCTCTCTCTTACTCTGCTGTGACTGAATATAAAATAAGAATTGGATATTGAACTCGCATAGTAGACATGACTGGGTAAAAGCATTGTTAAACATTGTTGAACATTTTTCCACGTGCTGCACAACTGATTGAATTTTAAGACTTTTTTTGTTTTTCAGTATTTCGCTGCTAGGTCAAACCTGTGATTTGAGCTGAAAGAATGAGTCGTTTGGTATGTGTGTTAAGTGAGAAAAAGAAGAAAGAAAAGTAAAAGGTTTGCCTAACAGGTTGACTTACACCATGTTCTTAAACTTAGAGCTTTTCCTGGGATGTCATTTTAATGGTCAGATTGTAAATCATTTGGGGTGTACCTGTATTTAAGTTAAAATATGAGAAGCATAGCTACAGCCTTGGCCACCTCTCTGTTAAACCCTCTCCCAATTTATGACCACCATCATGAGACTCCAGGGAGAAAAGCTCAACATTGTGGCTACACAGCAGAGGGAAAACGTGTAGCAATCACAGTCACAAAGGTCTAAAATTTCAATACATGAAACTCGGAGGCAGATTTGGAGTGCTGAACTTTAAAATCCTCAGAATATATGTGTTTTAAGCCTCTTGAGTAAGCTGTGCGTCTGGTTTCTTTTAGTATCACTGTGTTGCTTTTCATAGAAGAGAAATGTCACTTGGAGATCATGGTACTCAGAGTTCATGGCACCCATTAGAGGAGATTCACTGGCCTTTTAAAGGGACATTTGTGTGGGTTGCAGCTCTTCCTGGAATTGCATCAGCTTGCAAGGACAGATGTATTAAATACCTTTCCATACAGGATGCTGTGTTTGTAACATGACTGTATGAATTGATTTATTGCTTTTGCTACATTTGCAGCAAACCAGGAATATCAGACGACAGCTTGTGATACTCAGAACTGCATCTTCTCCTCAGGAATGTCTATTCTTTCTGCTTTTGTAAATGGTTCTTTTCATTTAGAAATAGTGTCATGTAAATGTAGTTTTGTAAATAGTAGTATATAATTCAGTTAAATTTTATTTATATAGCGCCAAATCACAACAAAAGTCATCTAATGACACTTTACATATAGAGCAGGTGTAGACCGTACTCTTTATAATATTATTTACAGAGACCCAACAATTCCCACCATGAGCAAGCATTTGGAGACAGTGGCAAGGAAAAACTTCCTTTTAAGAGGCAGAAACCTTGAGCAGTAGCTACTATACTTCCTACACAGTACTGTATTTTCTTTATTGCTACGTGTCACGGACAAAACAATCCCCACACTAATGAGTCCTGTTTATGATCACTGTAGTTAAAACTTATCAACATCATCTTAACCAAAAACATATTCTGCTGAGGCTCAATCATGCTCTAACATGCAGTACAGACTACTGTACTACAGAGACCTCTGATACTTCTTGATCAAGCTTTATTAGCTGTACCTAAAGCTGCAATTTGGTACATGATCATACCAAAACAGTCGATAAAACGAAATGGGAGAAAACACAACTTTCATAGTACCTGTATTGTGTAATAAAATGTAACACTTTTGTTGAATACATTTGAATACTAGTGGAAGTATAAGTGTTCAGCGGTGTAGTAAGAAATTGTAGAGAGTTTGAAAGCCTGTAGTGTTGACATACTTCCTCAGAGCCGATGCGATGTATGAATAACATGAAAGACAACCTGCTGTTAGGAAGACAGAGTGCAGCAGATACAAGTACACATCAATAAAAAAAGCTCTAGAGGTGGTGCCAAAAATACTAACTTCAATGGGAAGTAGTTTGTAATATGGAACATGTCCAAAATATATTTTTATCTAAATGAAGAACATCCAACATGAGGAGAACTCAGTCCTTGCGAGAGTCTTGGAGGGAACATACTGTAAATATAAGGCATAACCCGGCATGTTTTAAAGTAGCAGGTTGCACATAGCTCTAAGATTTTATTATTTACACTACTTGGTCACTGACTGAGGAAAATATTGTTTTATTTATTTGGTGAAATCTTATTTGTTTAAATGAAACATCTTCAGAATATATTTTTTTGTATTAGATATTTTGTGCATATCCAATTTTTGGCAAAAAGGCCTCTGTTTCTTTGTTTTTCTTGGCAGTTCTGTAAAGACTGACTACTACTTATTTTTACTTATAATTATTTTTATCAGTTTACTCCTGCCATGGTAGAGAGACGTGAAGCATCACATTGTCTCATTTGGATTGACTAATCTGATTGTAGCATTTGAAGGCCGCACAAAGTGTGTCAAACATGCAAATACAGATGTCCCACTTTTTTTATTCTTTTACTGGCTGCACTGTTGAATCTGTTTGTTTGACTTAGGTAACCACAGCATAAAAGTGTGCATGGAAGTATCTGCATATGTGTCCTACTTTTAGTTAGTATATTGTGAACATTTATATAGTATAAACTTAAAGTTGTAATCTCGAAGATTTTCGTTTTGTTGTCTTTCATGGCACCTATGGCAATAATTGGTAATTGCAGGTGTGTTTTTGAGTTGAAGAGCGAGTCTGTTGCGTTAAAAGCCTTGTTAAAAGCCTAACGGTGTGCCGCTTGTGATTTTTCCAGGAAAGTCGCTCCCGACACCAGGGGCCGTAATACTGCAAATGCAAGCAGGCCATAGGCTCAATCACCATTGTGTTGCGTAATTCGGCGATTAATAGTGACTTAACAGACATTTATTTAAATGAAAATCTTTGAGATTATATCTTTAAACACCAGTATATTCATACTGTGAAACTAATGTAAGATGAATAAGCTTAGTTACCACACAATTCTGAACAGTGATAAAATGGTTTTACTGGAAGAGTCTGGTTATACAAAAAAGATCGGCATGCTCCATCCAGAAAGAAGTGAGAATTCATCCGAGCCACACATTTCTTTTATTCTTTCTATGCTCATTTCTGAGGCATCACGATCAGCCTCTCAGAGACAAAAACAGCAGAATTTACTGCAGCTCTTACTGTAGTCTTACAGGCCCTAAATTACTTCTTTGTAGCCATCCCCTCCATCCACTTATTTTCTTTAATTTCCTCTGCTTTCCACTGATAATACCCTTTACAAACCAAGGCAACAACATTGCAGATTTTCAACCAATGAAACGCATCCTTCACTATTACTTATTTCTTTTAATTTCAAGATGCATTTATTTTTCTTTGTAATGACAAAGTGCTTCTTTTTCCAGGGTGAACAGTCTCCTCCACAGAGTCAGGTCCACAGAGCGTCAACTGCTTTTTTCTGCATCATGGTCCATAATCACCATCTCCAATTAAACATGTATCACTTCATACTATTACACCCGCCCTGCTCACATTACAGTGGCAATAATGCCACTTTTTAGTGCTTGATTATATCCTTAGGACAGATCAGACGCTGACCACCTTCCTGCTGCAAACTAATCAGCTCCAAAAAATTACTTATTGATCCCAAGCCAGACCAAGGAGGGGGATTTAGTGGCGGGGTCAGTGGGAGGGCCCGTGGTGCCTGATTGCCAGCCAGCATTTTTGAATCATGAAAACACACACTCACGCAGACACACACACACAAATACATACACACCCATGCACATGTTGTGCCTTTTCATTTTTTACCCAAAATGAACCAATTACAACCCAAACATGTACTTCTAACAAGCTTGCCTTTCACAAAAACGTCATGATAGATATGATGGTAACTGGATCTGGTTTCATACGGAATACTCCCCCGGCACAACATCTCTTCCACTTAAAATACATAAATTGGAAATGGATTTTTTTATATATATTGTGCATGACATTTAGCTCGGAAAAGTAATATGATGGGACTGGAATTGAAAAATCATCTCCAGTAGGAATGCTCACTGTATGATCCTATTGAGTTTTGTAATAGCTCACTGTGGGAGTTCAGTCATGTATTGAGGTGCTGAAGGGTTTTTATATCGTCCTTGTACATCAGTTATTTCTGTAATGTCGTATTGGTGTTACATAGCAAATGTGTTACTATATGCAGTTACAGCTCACCAATATTTACAGTTTACAGTCAATCATTTAATTTTCAGTCCAGTTACAGCAATGCAAATGCTGTTTGGCCAAACGACGGTCTACATGTTTTTCCTGTACAATTCCCATGGCATGGCAGCTCTCATTCCAGACAGCATTGATCGGATCTTTTAGAGATGAATGGATTAATTACAGGCAGTGAGAGGAGACGAAATACAGTCTGGCATGGGGACGAATGGAATTGAGGGCTGGGATTGAGAAAGCCATTAAGGCAAATTGAGGGCATTAATGACTGTAACACTGCCAAGGGGGCCCCAGTGGCCCACCCTTTTCCCTGGCACCATGGCTGTGTAATGGCTTCCTCAGCTGCTCTTTTCAGACATTGGTTGAGCAGTGGCTCTGTGGCAGCATGGCTGACATGATGTTCTTTTCCACACCTCTGAGACTTTACGAGGTCTCAAAGAGGCTGCTGTCAGAAGCCACAAGAACCACCTGCACCACACTGTAAAGACGTGATGGCCCAAAGACGCTGGAGATACAGTGCAGGTTGTAAATACTCATTAGATATATTTGACCAGGGACACTGATGATTAATACTATTTAAATGTATACTACACAAATACTATAGTTCATGAGAAATATTATTGTGAGGCTTATTTGTTTATTTCTAATAGAGAGAAGTGGGCAAATAGGTACATCTAAAGAAATACAGCAAACTCCACAAATCATTAAGCCCACACCTTGCAGCAATATGCTCACACATGAAACAAGACTTCAATAAATAATAAATAGCAAAAGGAAATCTGGGCCTTTTGTTTATCTAATTAAACAACATCAAATATGAATAACAATCATTTATGGTTTGCTTATAGGCTTTAAAGACCACCACTGTAGCATGGACATGTGTCTCTTTAAGGTCATATAATTTACAATTCACCCGCACTAATATCAAAAAGGTTTTAATGACAAATGTCAACTCATTGTAAATTATGCCACCATTGAGTGTTATGTACATGAGCTCCAGGACTGTATTGATGTAAGAATCAATAATAATAATAACAATAATTATAATAATCATAGCCTTTGTGCTCCTCTTTGTTCTTTTCTTGTGAGTTTGTTTCACCCCTTCTCAATGTCTAGGCTGTTTAAATCTAATCTAGCTGAACACATTACTCCGCTCACACGGCCCCCAGCTGAATGTAGCAACTCATAAAAGCCCAATATTTCAGCCATATTGATTCCTCTGGTAAAATTGGTTTGAGCTATGAATGTGCTGCAGCACTGTACACCGAAATGTTTTGCAGCCGTGGGGGAAAAGAACGAGGGTGACCTTGAATGTTTTTTCCCCTTTCTTACTTTCATATCAGTTTTTCCTCATTCTGCCTTTGAGCAGTGCTTCATGGTTCCTCTGATATCCTCATGTACGTTGTAAGTTGAGTGACCTATGGCACGGTATTCACATTCTCTTAACCTGAATTACACCCTCTATTCATGCCTTCTCAAAAGAGAAAAATATTTGGATTTGTTCCTAACTTTGACCGAGGAAATGACAAAAAGCTGTTCTTGTTTGATCTCGGGTTCAGATCATTTGTATGACTATTTCCCTGCTTCCTTTCATCTTTTGAGCTCCTTCAGCAAGAGTTCACTCAAATGGAAAGTACTTTATGTGCTTGTGTGTGATCCCTGACCGGGATTTCAATAGTATGCTGCTGCATTTCTGTTACAGCACACTTACTATACACTATGTTTTGGTGACATGGAATGTAGCATGCAGAGGCAACTAAATATGAGCCTCTCATAATGGAATAACTCCTTCTAACATCTTAGCCTTCCTGTGGTTACATGTAAACAAACTGATCCTGTTTACAATAGTAGTAACAGTAGTTTTAGCTCCACTTGCACTTTATCCCCCTCTTAATTTCATTAGTACAAACAACTGAAAGATCACTGCTACAGCTGGCTGTTTCTTTTTTACAGACAGCCATGAACTTTATAATGGCCACAGCTGTGGTTTACAGCTGTTAGTACAAGGGATGGGAGTCATTAGGATTATATCGATACTGCTATCAATATCGGTACTGCTTATTGGCATCACAACTCTTATAATTTTAACAGGATTCAAAAATGTATAACTAGGTGCGCCAGGGCTCAATGTACCCTTTACTTTTTTTCACAAAGTGATCATGGCGTACTGTTGTTGTTATTTTTCAACAGAAGGGAGAAAGAATTAGTGTGTGAGATCTAGACTATGACTGACAGGAAAAACTACCAGCCTTCTGCTACAGAAGGAGGCTCGTGTGTCAAGAGCAGTGACTAAATATAAGCACACAGTTAGTTAGTTGCTTCAAAAATGGGTAACACGTCAGATGAAAGGGAACATTTGAAAATGCATGGCATATAGTACATTTAAGACTAGAGTTTTGCTATATAATGACAGCAGGAAGGCTGTTATAGCTTGCTAAAGTTGATGTTAGTATTTAAACTTTTAAACTGGCGGTGTTACTATATACAGGTATGTATAGTATATATACACATATATAATATATACAGTATATACATCTATAAAGTTAATAGTTAGTTGTTTAATCTAATAATGAGGACCAATGAGAGGTCCACTCTTGCCAACTTGAGGCGGGGAAGTGAACTAGCTGCAGTGACGGTCGGGTAGCAGAGCTTTGCTCAGAAAATCCAAAACATTGCAAATAAATGGCATATTGTCCCATTACGCTGCTAGTGTTACCCCCATTACATGCCACAATTGTTATAAACATACACGTAGTTTTAGCTGTGTTTTCTTTCACTTTGCTTTACAGTTGGCCCAATCTTCAGAGCATTTTAACCTGTCACCTATAACTCCAAGTCCACAGAGTGTAAGCACACGCATGACAAAGTCTCGCAACGCTAAGGAATGCATCATCATTAGCGAACAGCTACATGTTGGGACAAAGTAAATTTAACAGTAGGCAAACTGAAAATGCCTTTCAATTTTAACATTCTGACCAATTAGGATCCGGCACCAATTAAAGACTGGTCTTCAGTACCCATCCCTAATTAGTACTGATATGTGTCATGCAAGGTATGTGCGTGTGCATGCTTGCTTGTGGGCAGGCTTGTGTTTGAGTGGCATGCGCATTCCTTCATCATGTCCATGTCACATTGTTACCTCCGTGCCGATGGCTGTTTGCCTCTCTCTGCATTGTTTGTCAAGTCAAGCAGTCAGTGCATTTCAGTCGCAGAGGGCCGATAGATTTGACAGTCTGCTGTGAGTGGAGGTAGCAGCGATACACAGTGTTCCTCCAACTTTTTGCTGGCCACAATACTTGATTGTGATTTGAAAAAAAGAAAAAGCAAACTCAGTCCTATTGTAGTGGTGCACACTGTGGCGCAGTTGGGTCAGAGTTATAAGTCTAATGCTGAACTGTAATAAAGCAAGGGGGTGCGACCCAAACTCAGTGGAGACTGATGGAAGGAAGTAGGAAATATTGTGCCAGGATCTTCAGCAGCAGGTCCATTGTGGTGAAATTCTGCAGCTCGAGAAAAAAGTTCCACCTGATGGAAATAAATTGGCCGGGGGAGTCAGTGCTGAGCCAGAGTCTCTAAAGACAGACCCAGCTTCTAAATGGCTCAATTTAGCTTTTGTTGGAGCCAGGAACCAGAGCGGGTCACTGCCCCACAACCCACCACAGTGAAAATCAATAGGTAGTTTCAGAGCAAGGGGCCTTATTAAAACAGGTCCTTTTTCTGTGTGGTGTTTGGATGACACTGTCTCACAGAAATCATTAAGCTCAGCTCAAACTGCTCACCACGTTTAAATTGTTGCAATCCCTTTTGACCCACACATCCTCTCTTGTGTTCTCTTATATCCTCTTTTTGATCCTGAAGATAGTGGGAGTACAATTACCATCTTCTGTAAGTGTAGGATACTAGAGACTGTATAGACATGAATTTTCCAGTTTGTAGCTAGCACACTATAAGGACCACAAAACAAATTCTATAGGCTCTCCTCCAAATACAGCCACAATAAATATCAACAAAAAAGACTTCCAAGAGGAAGAAAAACAACAACATGAATAGATTGATTTACAGTGTCACAGATAATGCTGCAAAGAATGTTTATTTTGATGCTCTTAGAGCTTTTATTTTTAAAGTTAGCAAATATAGGTGTTTTCCATCACCTCTTTCTCTCTCTCTCTTCTATCTTTGTCTCTCTTTCTGTTGTAAAGGGAACAACCTCACGCTTTTAGAGCAGAGATGACCTTTTCGATTTTATGTGTTAGACCTTAATGGCACACAGTAAAGTCTCAAGGCCAGCAGCACCGCACAGCAGTGTAGTAAAATCCAAATAATGTTGTTGACCCAAGGCCACGTGCCCACACACTAACTCTGTTTACCTCCTGGAAGGCTTTAACACTGACCACAGCAACAGTGGCAACATTGTGAACACGGCGTGTCACGAGGCTTCAAGCAGCTAATTTCTTTCTTGATAATTTTTGAGAGTTGGTTATTTGAGTCACAGTCTGATTCACTCCCATGTGACTGCATTGTGAGTTTGTTTGTTTGGTTTTTACCTCCATTCAGAATTAATAATATAATTCATTCCTGCAGGGAATGGAATTTATAATTTATGGTTGTGTATTGTTACATTGTCGTGTGTTCCTGCTTCTGTTTTGTAAATCAAAACAAGGAAAGAGATGCATCAAAGTGCCACGCTAGTGCATTACATTAACCCGAACCCAACCACAAATATATGCAATGACAAATATGTGTATGAACAGATACAAAAATACATACCATATCTGCACACTCGTTGCATTAAATCTCGCTATAGAGCAATGAAGGCATAACAATATTGTGTAATTAAAAGTGTACTGATAATTCTTGTTTAACCTTTGTAAATCATACCGTTTAATTGCTGCTTCCCACCTAATATAGCATCTAAATTGATTTGTATACTCCACACACACGGTTTAGTGTTTTTCTCTGCCACTGTTTTCACCTTATATATTTGGGGCTTTACATGGGAGGCATGTAACAATGGGTGGGAAGAAGGAGAAGCAAAAGCCGGTCTCCTAGCACCATTGTTTATTTAAAAACTGTTTCTATCAGCCTTACCAACCATACCATTACCAACCTGTTGTTAAGATAAATGTGTGTAAACTGTTTACTTGTGATAGAAGATCATATTTATTTATAAAGAGAATAATTTTAGCTTACAATCATGTCATATATCTTACTGCATGTTTTGGTGAACAGCCTCAGCAGCACTGATGTAACCTGAAAGGTGCACTAAGCCTCTGTGTTGAAAGGGGACAGTGAATTTGAGGGGGGG